>PVKS010000099.1:0-102403 GCA_004027875.1 Aplodontia rufa
GTCCTGCCGGCGCCGGCGGCCGGTTCCCAATGTCCTGCTGGTTCCCTGGGGAACAGCTAAGTTCCCCCGAGGCCGTTCCCGCCGCTCCCCGCTCCAGAACCCTGGGGGGAGCTACAGCACAGTTCTTCTTCTTTGCTCTAAGAAAATTACCCAAGATGTTTTCACTTGTATTTTAAAATTTAAAGAGGGAAAAGCAGGCTACTTTGGGTCTCATGTCTTTGATGTTATTGAACGAACACACATGGCTGAGCCCACAAACACACGTGCACACAGTCTCATGTGCTGCTTTCTGTGTTTCTTTGTGGTTTCAGAATCTGTTTGTTTGAACACTTCTCTGATGCTGTCTTGTGTAATCTGACCATTTTTTCCCTGCAGGAAATTCAATCACATCTGTGAACAGACAAGGTTCAAGAACTGAACATGAAGGCGTCCTGCAGGCAGTTTGGAGCACTGGAGGCAGTGCCACTGTGGTGAAGACTTCTGAATACCAGCGCTTCAGGGGCATTTTTACAGCCTGCCTAAGTAGGGCCGGGCCCGGGCCAGGGGCTATGATGTGGATTTGCCCTTGGTGGAGTTTCACCTCCACACAGCCTCTGGCCACAGCCCTCCTCCAGGTGAGGCGGGAGCAGCTGGCAGTAGCCTCCAGCCCCTCTCTCAGCTGCCACCCCGTGGAGGGGGGGAGGGCAGTTTTGCTGGCTTTGTACCTTTTCCATAACTGCAGTTACAATGGAAATCTCTTTTCAGGAAAAGTCTCATGGGAGAAAGGGGAAGTTTAATCAGAAGCATTCTGTTTAAGGAAAGGGAGAGTAAGTTTACAGCCTACAGGATGTACAGAATACGATGCTTTCAAGAAAACCACACCTTTTATATATTTTTAATAGGTTTGGTGCTTATCTTCTAATAAGATTTAAATATCACAAACTGTAGCACAAATAATATAATTTTCAGATTTACTAAATTGGGGATAGTAAGATGTCTGAAAGAATGAGCATGTGTTTCCATTTGTTAAACAATCATCAGATGGATGTGCAGGTCAGGTTGGCAGCTCCTTGCTGAAGTGTGTGAGTGGCATCTGCCGTCTCCAGTGCAGAGCTGGCAGGTCCTGCTGTGGAGAGAGGGTGAGGATGCCAGCCCTGCCGAGGTCCCCCAGCTGGGTGAGGCGTAGGGCCGTTGCTTCCTAACCTCTTTCCTCCTGTTAGGTTTGCCATGCTATCTGGATTAATACTTGAAATTTGGGGTTTTGTTTAGGAAAAAAAAGGTTTTTATCTTTTGTCAAAATCACCTGTTAAGTTTGTTTGCAAACTGGTAACTTTTTTGCTTCTTCTCAGGAAAACAATTTTCAACTGTTGTCTTGCTCTTGATACAAATTGAGGGGCAGCACGCTATTTGTGGGAGAAAGTTCTCTTTGGATTCTAATAAACAAGCTGTGTTTGTTTTCTCCTCTGGGTTGTGTCTGTGTGGGGTGGAGACAGGTTTCATGCACATTTACCATTCATTCTTCTCTTCCTGTGATACCTGCTTTATTGCCTCCTAGTCCATTTGGTGCGAGCTCACCCCTGGAGTCACACAGGACCTGGGGCCTTAAGTCTGAGCATCCCACCTGGACACCTGCTTGTCCAGAGTGGATGTTTTATCTTCAGCTAGACAGGGAGGGCTGCCATGTGTCTCCTGCAGAGAGGACAAAACCTTCACTTCCCTACTCCAAAGTGGTAAATAGAAGTGCAGACCTCACAGAGGATGCAAAACAGGTTTTGTTTTATTTTTATTTGTACCAGGAATTGAACCCACGGGTACTTAAACACTAGGCCACATCCCCAGCCCTTTTTATTTATTTATTTTGAGACAGGGCCTCTCTAAGTTGTTGAGACTGACTTTGAATTTGTGATCCTCCTGCCTCAGCCTCCCGAACCACTAGGATTAGTTTATTTTTAGAATGCTGCTGTGAATCAGACCCAGGGCTTGTAGCACACTAGACAAGGGCTCTACTGCCAACCTGCTTCCCAGCCCTACAGCAGCTTTTCTTGCCTAGGGTTAGGTAGGACCATTGCCTTTGCTCAGGTCTCTCTGGACCTAAGAGGGAGGAGTAGTCCCCAGAGGCCTTGAAGGCACTGAGCTTCCTCAGTCCTTTGAAGAACTGGATCTGTGGTCCCCACTGAAGGGCTGAGGGACTCCAGTAGATTTCTGGTGAGTGTGTGACAGATCTTGCATCCTGCTCTAAGTTGAAGGAGCCTCAGGCCGGTGTGGTCATTCACGGGCATGGTCTGAGCTGTCTGTTTATAGAGGCAGGTAGGTGAAAGCTCATGCAGTGTTTTTGTTTTTCTGTACTTCTCTTAAAAGACCCTTCCACCTCACGCTGAACATCAACGATACGCAGTTGATCTGTAGTTGTCTTGGAGCCTTGCTCCCACACAGGTATGCCTCAGTTGCAGAGGCCCAGGGCTTGTGTGTGGCTCTTGGAGCAGATCCAGAATAAGGCCCCAGCTGCCCACTACCCTCCTTCTGTGCTCCCTGTTGCCTCTAAGATCACCCCATTCTTCCAGTGACCCTGCCTACCTCAGCTGCGCACCCTCCAGGGTACTTTTCCTGGACTTCTAAGGGTCTGAGCTCCAACCAGGAGATAAGGGCCTCATTGGGCCAAACTGTGAGGGCTCCAGATTGCAACCAACAAAATTGGCTTAGCCAGTGTAACTGTTATTGTAATCCAGTAATACAGAAGGCTGGGCAACTTAGCAAGACTCTGTCTCAAAATTAAAAATTAAAAAATTGGGCTGGAGGGGCTTACCTGGCATGTGTGAGTACGCGGGTTCATACCCCAGCACCACGTATGCAACAAAGTGTCTGACGAAAGCCACGTGAAAAAACTAAAGTTGATTCTTTCTCTCACTGTCCCTCTCTCTTAAAAAAAAAAAAAAAAATGGGGGCTGGGCCAGTGGCTCGGCAGTTATGGTGCTTGCCTGGCATGTGTGAGAACACAGGTTCGAACCCCAGCACCACAATGAAGTGTTGGAGCAATGAAAGCCACATGAAAAACTAAATAAAAATTAATTCTCTCACTGTCCCTCTCTCTTTAAAAAAAATTTTTTTTAAGTCCTGGGGATATGGTTCAGTGGTTTCAATCCCCAGTCCTGGGGGAGGGAGAGTAAATGAAAATTGGCTTAAAACACAAAGGAATAGGGAATTGGCTCAACCCCCACCAAGGTCAACTAAAAGACTGGTAATCCAGTTTTCAGTCTTGATTACCTGAGCACTAGCAGGGTGGTCTGAGACGGACAGGAGTTAATTTTTGACCCAAGGATGTGGCCAAACCATAGAGGCCCCTGTGGCCCTGGAGTGGGTTTCTGCCAGCTGGGGGGACTCTAGTGACAGCCCATCCCTTGTTTTGGTCTGTCAGTGTGGGATAAAGTGATAGACTGCAGCTAGGCTCAAAGAAGAGACCCAGAACTACCACTGTGCCACCAGGTTAGCAGAAGCTTGGCAGAAGGAAACTGGACTCTTGGGAGAAAGAAAGCAAAAGGAGGAACTTGCCAAATCCAGAGCACCCAGAGTAGATGTGACTTCCAGTGTGTCCTGATGGGGAGTTGGGGACCATCCTGTCCTGCAGCCCTCTCCACCGTAGCTCAGGTTTTGTCATGAACAATAGTGATTTTTCTCTCGGATGCTGTTTATAGAGAAGCTGGATGTTGCTTCCCCGAGAACACAGGCCCAGACCTGTAGGCAGCAGCACAGTGAATCCCAGGGATCGAGCAGGGCCAACTCTCAGAACCAGTGCCACTGAAGACAACTGATATTTTAGAAATCATAAGAAGTTAAATCAGTTATATTAAAAATAATGGTAATAATTGGCCTCACCACTTCCTCAATGGGGGCTGGAATGACTATATGAACAAGGGTTAAGAGTTGACAGAAGTTCTCTAAAAGGATACCAAAGTAATCACTGAAAATGTACACATGAGCACATTTTGTGGTATGTAAACTGTACCTTAATAATGCCATGAAAAGTTTGCCTTGGGGTGGGGGTGTAGCTCAGTGATAGAGGCTTGCCTATCTCATGCAGGGTCCTGGTTCTATCCCCAGCACTATCAAAAACAAACAACCCAGCATTTTACTTAGTGTTTTTTCATGTGGATATGCTATCAATTTGGCATATATTTTGGTTCATTCTGTTTGCATTTAAACGTCACACTTTATTTGCTGCTTACAATTTTCTCCATTTCCCCTTACTTCACATAGTATAATAATCCCAACCAGGAAGCTGACACTTAAATGTGTCTAGTTGTGTCATTTTATGTCACATGCAGATCCAGCAACACCATCACAAGATACACATTGTCGTCCACAAAGATCTCCCTCTTGGGGTTGGAGCGTTGACTCAGCAGTTGGAGAGCCTGCCTGGAATGCACAAGGACCTGGTTTCAAACCTTAGCTCCACATACATAAGTGCTGGAGAAACAAAACGACATGAATAAAAAAAGAAAATTGATTCTTCCTCTCTCCCTCTATTTTTCTTTTTTTCTTTTTTTTTAAGGGCTGGGGACTGAACCTTGGGGGCCTTGCACATGCTAGGCAAGCGCTCTGCCTCTGAGCTAAATCCCCAACCCCCCCCTTCTTTTTTTTTTTTTTTAAGAGGGACAGTGAGAGAGAGAGAGAATCAATTTTATTTAGTTTTTCATGGACTTTCGTTGCTCAGAACAATAATGATTTGTGTACGTGGTCCTGGGTTTCAAGCACCGTAACTGCTGAGCCACCGCTCCAGCCCCCTCTCCCTCTTTTAAAAAGTAAAATAAATATAAAGACCTCCCTCTTGCTACAGCTTTCCACCCCCATCATTACTAACCCCAGGCAACCAGCGATTTGTTTTCTGTCTCTATAATTTTGTCAGTCTCACAGCATACGGGTAAGAGGAGCCCTCAATCAGGACAGGCCTTTGGAGCTCCATCCTGGAATGCCCTTGGGATTCTTAGTGGTGTGTACCTCTTACTGATGATGAGCGCTGGACAGTTGAACAGCCTGTTCATGGGCATGGTCGGTTGTTTCCACTTCAGGGCCATTACAAATAATGCGGCTGGGAACAATGATGGACAGCTTTCTGTGTGGAGACAAGCATTCTTTGAGGTATTCGTCCAGGAATATGGGTGCTGGACCACGTAACTAAATTCAATATGGGGGTGGGCACTGGGGGGCGGAAACCTAGGACCACCTGCCACCGAGCTTCACCCCGGGTCCTTTTTGTTTTGAGACAGGGTCTCGCTAATTTGCGGAGGCTGGCCTTGAACTTGAGATCCTCCTGCCTCGGCCTCCCCGGTCGCTGGGATCACAGCAGCGCCGAACCACATTCCTCCCGCCCACACCTGAGTCTGCTAACTCAAAGGTCCACCCTGGCTTTTTTACCCTGGCCGGGCGTGGCCCAGTCGAAAACCCAACGCCTGCAGCAAGCGCCGGGAGGGCGTCCTCCGGGCGGTGAGTGACGCGAGAGCCACGCCTACAAGAGGCGGGCCGGCTATGGCCACGCCCGCTGGCGGAAAAGGAGAAACCTGGCCACGCCACTTCCGCCGGAAGCCTCGTTGTCGGTCTTTTAATCGGAGGTGGTCCTGCTAGTCTAGAAGTTTTCTCGGTTAGGGAAAAGGCCGCAGAACCTTGCAGTGCTTTCCTGAAGTCGGTTTCGGGCCTGTTCGTGTCAGCCCGACACCGCCCCTGCCCAAGGGCGCTGCAGGCGAACAGAAAGGGGCGTTCTGTGCTCCGGAACGGAGTTGTCGCGCACAGGCGGTTTCCGAGGACCGAGCCCTGTGCACCGCTGCGCCCCTCCTCTCGCGCGGCCACGTCTAAGCCAAAGTCGCAGGGCCGGCGGCGCCGGGTGAGGGTCGCGCGCTGTGGCCTGCGGGTCACGTTCGCGGAGGGTGAGGGACAGAAATCGGGGAACGCGGGGGTGAGGGTCTTGGGCCGCGCCCGGCCATCCTGGGCAGCAAACGTCGGAGGAGCCGGGGGTCAGGGTGGCGGGGTCGAGGGGCGGCGGAGCCACGGGAGGGTCTGACGTCGGCCAGACGCGGGTCAGCGGCGGGTCCTGTGCTTCCGGGCCTGCGTGCCTCCGCTGGCCTCCGAATTCGCCTTGCAGAGGCCTAGGTCCCCTCTGCGCCTGTGGGTACGACCTGCCCAGAAGACGTCCGCCGTCGCCCCCGCCGGGCCAGCTCGGTCCAAGTCCGGTCTTCGCAGCCGGTGACTAACGTGACACGGGCGGGTGGTTCTTCGTTGGTCTCAGCCCATGTCGGACTGCTCAGATGTCTCAGATGTGCTTGACCATTTAGTGCTGCCGTCAGAGGGCGCAGGACCAGGCCCTGTCCCCAGCGTGGGCCAGCGGACAGCTCCCCTCCGTGCTCCTGTGCTCACTGCGTGCGGGTGGAGTGACAGACCCTTTTCAGGTGTCTGTGCTGGGACATGATGGTGAGGTCTCTGCCCGCACCTTGCTCTTCTAGTGGAAGGACAGGGACATCTAATAGGTCATCTCCTTAGGATGCACAGGAAAGCCTGTGGGAGAGGCGACTTTCAAGCCCAGGCATCCGTTCAAGAAGCTGCTGTGCAGAATTGTCAGAAGTGCTGCAAGCAGAATGGGTGGGAAATGTGGATTCTCACTGGAGAGCAAATTCGGTGTGGCTGAACTGTAATGAAAGAGGGAAGCAATAGGGGTAAGGGTGTGGATGTTGGCAGGAGCCACATGACTACACAGTGTGGTTTATTGTCAGTAGCACATTGTAAGCCATTTACAGGTGCTTCATGGCCTTTGCCTTCGGTTACAGTAAACCTTGAGTGGCAATAGAAGGAAATGAAGATCATCTGACATTACTCAGATTTAAAGTAGCTCAGTCCTAGACCACTTGCCTAGCATGCTGAAGGCTTTGGGTTTGATCCCCCAGCACCACTACACCACAACAAAACAAGTCAAAAGTATCTTTTTGCCAGTTGTTTTAAGAAGTTGTATATTTTCTCAAGTGAGAGTATATTTAGTTGGCTTTTTTTGGGGGGGTGTACTGGGAATTGAACCTGTATGCACTTAACTGCTGAGTCACATCCCCAGGCCTTTTTTAATATTAAAAAAAATTTTTTTTAAATCGGAGGGAGAGTGAGAGAATCAGTTTTTTTTTTTTTAATTTAGTTTTCATTGCTCTGACACTTTGTTGTGTGTGTGGTGCTAGGATTTGAACCTGTATCCTCGCACATGCCAGGCAAGTGCTGGAATTGCTGAACCACCACTCCAGCCCCAATATTTTTTAAAATTTTGACACAGGGTCTCCCTAAGTTGCTGAGGCTGGCTTTGAACTTGCGATCCTCCTGCTTCAGGCTCCTGAGCTGCTGGGATTACAAATGTGTACCACCACACCAGCTTACTATTAGCTTTGACAAGCAGTAGTTGAAGGGAAAATAATACTGATCATTGCACCTGTTTATTAAGAGCATGGGACAGGCTACGTGATTTTGTTTGACAAAGTTTTGTATTAATTTTCTCTCTTATTGGTGAAGAAACAGGCTAAGAGTGCTTCAAAAATCCATCCAGGATCTCACAGGTGTGTTAGAAGAGTTGGGATTTGAGGCGGGTGTGTCCAGTTTGTAAGCCTGTCCTTAACATCCCTGCTGTAGAGTGACTGGAGCCCAACCTTTGGTTTTCATTTGCATATATCTTGTTTGCTTTTGGTTACTAGTGTGGCTTCAGCCACATTATCTTCTTCGAGAAATTCTCTTTTGTCTTTGACAATTTTCTGTTTCTAATGCCAATAGGAGCAATCCATATGGTGAGTGAAGCTATCAGTGTGTATATGCTGCTTTCAGGGACTCTGTTGAACAGGGGAACTGGAAGTCCCGTAGGTACCTGAGATGATGGTTTCCTAATATGAAGTCCCTTGGTGTCAGGCAGGGTGTCAGCTTATTGCCCTTCAGTGACTATGCCCTGGGCATAGTCTGGGAATTCCATCATGTCAGATGGAGGAGCTGAGTGGGCAGGGGCCACCTTCATGAGACTCCACGGTAAGTTGTAGTCTTCCATTCTGTATTCCAGAGGGCCATAATAACATCCCAGCTTCGGCATCAAATGTGTCTTTCTCAGAAAGGAGGGGGGATTGAGAGGGAAGTATGTGATGGCCTCAATGGCATTCTCTTGTCACTGTGTCTATCAACACCTATGGACTTGAACATCCTTGGCTGGTGTTCTTCTTCCTAGATGGTGAATTACTTGCCTCTGAGGCACATTCTCTCTGGCACTCCCTGGCTGCCCCTTTCCATACTCATCTTTGTAGATAAGTGTGGTCCCTTGGAGTCCTGCTCCTCCTCATTAGGTGACAGGGCCTCTCTGGACTGTGGCCCTTGTGTTTTGCTCTTTATTTTGTAGCTCCAAGAGCCACTCCTTATCCCCCATTTGAACTGGAGCTCCCAGATATTTTCAGTAGGTATAGGAAAGAGCTTTTCTGTACTTGAAAAGACAGTGTTGATATGTAAGCATTCAGAAACTTCTTATGTTGTTTTGGAACCATTAACTTAGCTGCAGGGTGGCACTTTGCAGAGCCAAAGGTTAAGTCAGAGAGGTGTGGGAGCACTTTTGTGAATGGGGAGTGTCAGGTGGTGGGGAAACCAACTTGGAGTGATGGTGACTGCCTTCAGGGATCTCAGGGTATGGGGGAGTAGATGGAATGTGTCTGCAGTGTGAGGTGCTGTAATGGAGGCATGGGAGGGGTAGTGATAGAGAGTGGATGTGACATTGTGTCTGAGGGCCCAGGAGCAATTTCAGAGGCATTGCCTGATGTTGATGTGGAAGGACAGTGGGGGATTTCCATTCACAGCAGAGGGACTAGCTTCTGCAGCCCACGTTGTTCTGACAGATGGAGTGCATGTGGGAATACATAGTGATTTGGACATCTCCTGTCCTGCCCCCGCACAGGGCAGAAGTAAAGACATTTCAAAGATAAATGCAAGTTTTCCTTTGTTAAGAAATTTTGCAGGATGAACATACCTACACTATACTGGTATTCAACGATACAGTGGATTCTGTAGTACACAGTATTTCAGTATTTGTTCCTGTATGTCTAGGTGTTATTTCTGTCCTTGAAGTGGCAAGCTGAGATGAAGGGCCGCACAGGCATTGTTTTGCTGATGTGCCTCACCTTGCTTTGGCGGTGTCTTCACCATGTCACATTCTGGCTTGCCAGGCTCACACCAGCTGTATCTGGGATTGTAGTTGTGGTGAGACCTGGTGGGTTCTACGATGGGAACTTGTGACGTGGCAGTGGTCAGAGTTCTGTGGGATGGAGATGGACAGGTGTGTAGATCAGATCCTGACCAGTCTCCAGGAGCCTGTTTACCCTCCTCCCAGCTGGAAATTCTCCAGGGGTAAACAGCATCATTGACCAAAGAAACGAGAGGGAGGTGAGAACACAGTGGACACTGGGTCATTTTTTGGCCAACCTCAGTGACTTCCTTCATTTTTGTGATTCAGACATGATTTCAGTCTTCACTTACTACGTTTGGTAGCACCGAGAGTGAGACAAGCTCCCATGACCAGTTGTTTACAGTACTCTGGTGAGCAGCGCTGAATTAATAGTTCTATCAGCATTGCTTTCTAGTTACAAGCCTGTAAGCTGGTTTCACGCTGATAGCATGTGTGATCTTTTCATGTTAACAGCCCTAGTATTAACTCATTGTCTCTGGCCCATAGAGTGCAGAGAGAAGTAACTGGGTTGTTAAGTTAGGAGCAATAGGTATGCACAGAGGGACATCTCTGTACTAACCATTAACTGTGTAAGTAGGATGGATCCTGCCCACCACAGTGGGTGCCCTCTTTTACGGGTGACCAGTGATAGAGGACAGATGGAGTCAGGTGTGCCTGCAGTGACAGGCTTACTGTATGTCAGTCCTTTTGTGTCACTGTCATGCTTCCACCTACTTGGGCTTCTTATCCATAATTTCTGTATGGGATTTGTAAGGTAGGAATGAAGGTTGTGTAACTTTCTATCAAGAAACATGTTAAACACAGAACAAAACAGAATAATGGGATTTTTTTTTCTTGGTGGTACTGGGGATTGAACTCAGGGGTACTCTCCCGCTGAAATACACCCTCAGCTGTTTTTATTTTTCATTTTGAGACAGGGCCTTACTGAGTTGCTGAGGTGGGCCTGGAACTTGGGATCCTCCTATCTCAGCCTCCAGAGTAGCTAGGATCACAGGTGTGTGTGCCTCTGCACCTAGCATGAAAGTTATTTTAAAGGAAGTAAATGCCAACATTTCTTCAGGATGCCTATTAGTTCATTCGTGTACCTTATCTGTTGATAAGGAAAGAGTCAATAATTTTATCAGTCCGCTCCAGTTAGTAAACAGTTGCCAAGCTTAGGGTGAAGTTTTATTCTTAAATTTAGCATGGCAGGATGGGTTGAAAGCCTGAGCTTCTGATCTCGGAAGTTGTTTGAGCAGAACTCTTTTCATCCAGCACCACAAAGCCATTGGTGGGGGTGGGGGGGCTGCTTTAGCCTTTTGTCCTCGATACCTGAGATGTTATAGTTACAAAAGCATTGCTTGTTGAATGAGTAAATCTGTACTCGTTTGCAATACAAATGCAAATTGTGAACCAAATGTTAATTTTGTAATTTTTACTTGAAATCTAACAAACTTTTATAGTACGTTCTTTGTTTTCTTCCTACCAGGTATCATGATACTGATTGGTTTGACTTATTTGTGAGACTTTAAATCTCCCCTAAAATGGAAAACAGAGTGAGGCCCTTTTCAGGAACTCTGGGCTGTTGTTGATGGCAGAAACTGAATGCACCCCAGGGTCACTGGTAGCTCTTCCTTGTCAGCTCAGCCTGGGCCATCCTGACCATGGACAATACGTCGGCCGAGCAAGACAGCCTCCTGGAGGACAGAGCCAACACTGGCACCTCACCTTGTCCCGAGGCCCTCCTGAAGCCGTTGGGTTTGCTGGCGCCATCAGACCAGCTGGAGAAGGCTCAGTGTAAGTTGGTAACTTACTCCAGCTGCTGGCTGTGTGTTTGGAGAGAGAGTTTTAGTAATCCCACAAGTGTTTTCAGTTGGCACTAACTAAACGAAGCACTGTCTGTATTGAAGAGTAGGGATCACCTCGTCTTGCACCTTTTGTCCTGGTGGCTTCTGTGGGTCTTCACTGATGGGCTATTGATCTGTGCCTGGAATTCTACCTTTCTGGTTGGTTGCTGATTTTTAGTTGTAGATGGACACTACATTTTATTTATTTTTGTGTGGTGCTGAGTATCAAACCCAGTGCCTCACATGTGCCAGGGAAGCATTGTATCACCGAGCTACAGCCCCTCCCTGCCTATCTCTTTGTTTCTCTCTCTCTCCCTCCCTCCCAGGGGTGCTTTAGCACTGAGCCATATCCCCAGTCCTTTTTATTTTGAGAAGTCACTTAAGGCCTCACTTAGTTGCTGAGGCTTGCTTTGAACTTGTAATCCTCCTGTCTCGGCCTCTCGAGCCACTGGAATTACAGGCATGCACCACCGTGCCTAGCTACTTGCTAAAATTTTAATAGCTGGAATCCAGAATGGTTGAGCAGAAATCTATGGATTCCTGCATTATAGTTTTATGTTAGCTGCTGCATCAGAAGTAAAGGGTGAATTATGTCCTCTGTTTCCATGCCCCTTTAGCCAGAGGCTATCAACACAGTAGGTACTTTAAAATTATAGTTTATATACGTATTTACTATGTAAATATGTGTAACTCGCTAGCAGAAATGGTGGTTCAGTTGATCATTGCTACATAAATGCCAGGCGAGGCAGGTAACGGCATTTATACCTGAGTTGGAGAGATGTGGAACAAGCGCTTAGTTCTGCTGCTCATACCATAGAGGGTTGTGAGCCTTTAAAGAGGACACGCAGCATGCCAGGGTCCTGGGGTGTGGCTCATGGTAGAGCACTTGTGGGATCCATCCAGCACTTGGTGAGCAACCAGGAAGTGGTTATGGTTGTTTTTGTTGTCTTCATCCTTAGTGTTTATTTATAATTAGGCTTGTGTTTGGAAACAAGTCTTAATATTTTTATTTTCTTTTTTAATAAATTCTTAATATTTATCGGGCTGTTTGCCTTTAGACATTTTTAGAAGAACAGTATGATTACTCAAAACTCACTATTAGGTGTAAACAGAAGGCCTAAAGACTCACCCATCAGAAAGTGCTTCCTGCCCATGTAACCTGAATATAAGATGCAGGACCCCAGTGAGCTGTTGTGAGTGATCTGTGTACGAGAGCACATGTTCTCTGGGTATTGGTCTCTGGCACCCCCGTTTGTCCTCTGCTCCTCTTTTCAGGGAGCCATGGCTTTGAGTGCCCATGTTAGGAAAGACTCATCTGCAGGTGACAAGCCCATGTCTTATGGACTTGAGCAAGACATTTCCTGGGTGCATCCTGGGCAGCTCAGGGGGCCCAGTAATGGTGATTTTCGGGCAAGTCTGGGCCTCCTCCCTCCTCTGCTGACCTGCTTTGGGTTTTCACCTAACAGGTGGTCATCAAACACAGAAGCACAGAGCAGTTCCTTACAGAATTGCTCTGATCAGCTTATCTACCTCTCCACCTTAGGTTTCTCATTTTGGAGGATAACATATACCTTGAATTGGCTTTGGAACCAGCCCTTGAAAATGTGAGAGACTTGTAGCCCTGATGATTAGTGCCTTTAAGGATAAGTCTCAGCTTTGTTTCCTTTTCCTATTTTTTAGAAATGTATTTTTATGCCAGGTATAGTGGCGTATGCCTGTCTCCCAGCATATTGGGAGGCTGAAGCAGGAGGATAACAAGTTCAAAGCCAGACTCAGCAACTTAGCGAGACCTTGTCTCGAAAGAAAATGTGAAGGGGCTGGAGCTATGGCTCAGTTATGGTGCTTGCCTGGCATGTATGAGGACATGGGTTCAAACTCCAGCACCATGTACACAGTGGAGTGTAGGAGCAATAAAGGCCACATGAAAAACTAAATAAAATTGATTTTTTCTCATTAAACAAATTTTTAAAATGTGGACTGGGGATGTGCCTCAGTGGGTTCAATCCCCAGTACCCTGCCCTTCCAAAATACATATTTTTATAAGATTTCTCATTGTTCTTTTGTTTTGTTTTGTTTTGTTTGGGTTTTTTAGAGAGAGAGGAACAGTGAGAAAAAAAGAGAATCAATTTTATTTAGTTTTTCATGTGGTTTCGTTGCTCAGACACTTCATTGTGTACGTTGTGCTGGGGTTTGAACCTGTGTCCTCCCACCAGGTGCCAGAACTGCTGAGCCACTGCTCTAGCCCCTTATTCTTATTTAAATGGAAAGGAAACATGCTGTAAATTCTATAGCCAAAAGATGAGGCAGCTTACAGGGGAAGCCACGGAGGCCTGTGTGTGGCTTGCCCCTGGTCTCCCTGCCTCAGGAAGGAGGTGTGGGCTGTCTCTTCTCACAGGGCTCCTGCTCCTACATAGCTGCTGTCTGAAATGAGCTGATCTTGCTAAAATGACAGTGGTCCAGCATGCTCTCTCTCTTTCCAGGTGCCAGTGTCCAGGTTGGCGAAGCCTCTGAGGAGGGAAGAAACCTTGATGGGCCCAGCCAGGGAGCCCTCTGTCAGAATGGGCCTGCACCACAGTTCCCAGACCCTCTGCTGCCTCTCGCCCCCACCATAAGCCCAGTGGGTCCTGATGCCTCTTCAGGTGTGGCTGGTTTCCATGACAACCTAAGGAAGTCTCAGGGAACTAGTGCTGAGGGCAGTGTTAGAAAAAAAGAAGCTTTGCACTCTCTCAGACTCAGTCTTCCCATGCAAGAAACGCAACTGTGTAAGCATCTGCTCCCTCTGGGCCCTTCCCCACCCTCCAGAGTGGGTGCCTGCCCTCTCACTTGAGTGCCTTGCCCTGTGACATCTTGTTAGGGGGAGGGGGAGGGCATCTAATGAAGACCTTCATTTCAAAGAATGAAAAGTATAGGTGGTGTACTTTCACTGCCATCTGGTGTTGGTGATGGTTCCAGAGTCCTTCGTACTCAGGTACTCCTGTGTCCTTTATCATCCATGTGCCCAACAGGAAGACGAGGATCAGTCTTGAGACAATTGTATTTACACTTGGAAGGTGTTCTTTTATGTCCCCGCCCCCTTTTTGCAGTACTGGGTATGGAACCCAGGACCCTGTGTATGCTCAGCAAGTACTGTACCATAGAGCTGTAGTCCCAGCTCTTTTTATTGTTCATTTTGAGACAGGGTATTGTTAAGTTGCCCAGGCTGGCCTGGAACTTGCCATTCTCCTGCCTCAGCCTCCCTAGCAGCTGGGAACACAGGTGTGACCACCATGTATGGCTTCCTTGCATTGTTCTGTCAGTGTTTATTTTCTGCTGCTCTGTGGGGATTCAAAATTGAACAAGCTTCAGCCTGGTAGCCCTGGAAACCTCAAGACTTTCTTCTGAGCCTTATTTTTCATGTGTACACATCTGTACAGTTTGTTTTTTATTTGTTTTTTTTTAAAGAGAGAGAGAGAGAGAAACAATTTTTTATTTAGTTTTTTATGTGGCTTTCGTTGCTCCAAGACTTTGTTGTGTATGTGGTGCTGGGGTTTGAACTTGCGTACTCGCGCATGCAGGGCAGGCACCGTAACCGCTGAGCTGCCACTCCAGCCCCACGTCCATATAGTTTTGCACAGTAAAATTCTGTCCCTCTTCTCCCCTCATCATTGTTTTTTGTTGTTGTTGTTGTTTTTTAAGAGAGAGGGACAGTGAGAGAAAGAATTTTCTTTAGTTTTTCATGTGGCTTTTATTGCACCAATACTTCCACTGTGTACTCGTGTCATCACACATGCCAGGCAAGTGTGTAGCTACTGAGTCCCCACTCCAGCCCCCTCTTGTCCTTGGCCGTGGTAGGCATTGCTGTGGCCATCCTCCTGGTTCATGTGCCCTTGGGCCTTTGGCCCCCTGTTTTGTGGGCCCCACCTGTGTTTGGTGCATAATGGTCATGATGCCAGGACCTGCAGGGACACCTTCCACATGCCTTCAGCATGTTATTGTGTTTGAGATGAAGTCTCTATGATGCTTAGTCTGGGCTCAAGTTATCCTCCCATGTCAGCCTTCTAGGCAGCGGGGGCTCTGTGCACCAGGCCAGGGCCTCTTTCTTTTTATTACGTGGGTGTACTGTGGTGTTTGGTAGTGCTTTCCTTGCCAGAGAGTCTGAGCATCTTGTTTTGGCTGGCCCTTGGGCACTCCTTTCTATGAATTGTCCCTTTATACCTTTGACCTTTTTCTTCACAGGCATTGTCTTGCCAGCTCTGGGTTATATAAGATTTTTTTTTTTTAAGAGATAGAGAATCAATTTTATTTATATTTTCCTCTGGTTTTTGTTTCTCTGACACTTGGTTGTTTATGTGGTGCTGGGGTTCGAACCTGCATCCTCGTGCTTGCCAGGCAAGTTCCGTAACACTGAGCCACTACTCTAGCTCCATTTTTTGAGATTTCTGAAATGTGGTTGGCAACATTTTAAGTCAAGAGGTGTCATATAGGGGTTGGGGATTTAGCTCAGTGGCAGAGCGCTTGGCTAGCATGTGAAAGGCCCCGACTTAGGTCCTCAGCCCTGGAAAAAAAAAAAAGATGTCATATAAGAGCCTGGGTTCCTGATGGTAAAGATTTGTGAGCTCTGGCCCCAGGTGCCCACTTGCCAGATCTGTGCTACCCTGTTCTGGGGATTACACATCTTCAGCGCAATCAGGTGCCTGCCGTCACCCTGAACTGAAGCCCTTGTGTCTCAAGTAACTGTCATTCAATTCCAGTGTGGTTTAATTTACAACCATCCCATTTTGCTGATTGACGGCACTTTCCTGGTGGCCATGGCCCTGTTTGCTACTCAGATGTCCTGGCCATATGGGCCACACAGCCTTGCGGAAGGTTCTGGAGATCTCTTCATTGATAAACAGATCAGTAATGACAGCAGTGAATTCCTGGTGAACTTGGTAACTACCTAGGTTTTAGGGATTTTTTTAAAAAACAATGTTGTTTCCTTAGAATCCATGTCTAAAAAGGGTGTAAAAACTTGTTAAGGGTTTGGAAAGGTGGGTAAGTGGCAGAGTGTTTGCCTGGCATGCATACAAACCTCAGTTTGATCCCCAGCAACAATCAACTAACTGGGGGAAAAAAAAACAGATTAAAAAATTAATTAACACACACATACACACACACACACACTTTCTCTCTCCTTCCCTCCCTCCCTCTCTCCTTCCCCCATCTTGAAGAAAAAGTTGTTGAAATATTGTGTTTATTTACTTTGATCAACAGCTGGGCCATCTGGTGAAATTCCACCGCAGGGCTACTGATGTTAAGGAAGAATAAAGCGCTGTGGGAAGTGGTGCCCTCCTGTAATCCCAGCAGTTCAGGAGGCTGAGGCAGGAGGATCACAAGTTCAAAGCCAGGTTCAGCAACTTAAGCCTTAAGCAACTTAGCAAGACTCTCTCAAAATAAAAAATAAAAAAGCGCTGGTGATGTGGCTCAGTGATTAAGTACCTCTGGGTCCCATCCCTGATATTAAAAAAAAGAAAGTTCAGACCCAGTCCTTGGGGAGAGTGGCCCCCCGGTTTGAACCTGTAATTGATACCTTTGCATTCTGTTCACTCTTAATTGCCCAGAATAAGAAGTTTGAGTTTTAATATTTTGAATCTTGTTTTTGGTTACAAAGTTATTTCCCATTCTGTCCTTGAGCATAACCTCTGGGTTAGTCTCACCTACTGGGAACTGAGTTGACCAGCCCGACTTCACTGGCAGACACTGTGCCATGAGTGCTGGAGCCAGCCAGACTGTTCAGTAGCTCCTGTCCTTCAGGGAATAGTATGCAGTCCTGCTGGCTTGTTAAGTGCTCTTGATTTTTTGCAAAGCCCTTACAACATGGCTTGTTACTATAGGAAAGAAGCAAGTTGTGGATCAGTTGTATGCCCAGATGCGACTGCAGAGGGGAACATGTCTCCTGTCATCACTGACCCCATGGGGGCTCCTTCTCCTAGTTGTCACTGAGTGTAGCCCTGTCGTGACTGCATTTAGGTCATGTGCTCCACCCAGAAGGTCGTGAGTGTTTTGTGTAGTGTCAGAGCATGTTGAGGCCTATGCCAGTTGAGGGTCTTGTGCCTGTGAATGCCTTGCCTTGGAGCCAACTTTAGATTTATGCTTGTCTCTATTTTGTCTGCCACATCTGTCTCAAGCAGTAAGAGTGACCAGCTCTTGGTGGTGTCTCCTACAGGATGGACACTGTCTGTGGTCAGTGGTCCAAGGCTTACAGTTTCCTCTTGTTCTGAAAAGTGTCCTGAAAGTAGATGGCTGTGCATTGTTTAGGAGCTAAAACATAGTGGCAATGAAGCACAAAATAACCAAGCTCTGGTTACCAGTTTGTTCTCTGTGCCCTGCTCCCTTAGGAGCCTTTCAATGGACATTTCTCCCTGCAGGCTCCACAGCATCTTCACTAGCACTGGAAAAGGAGGAGCAGGTCCGACTCCAGGCCCAGAAGCAGCTGGAAGAGCAGCTCAGACAGTACCGAGTGAAGCGCCAGCAAGAGAGGGTGAGTCTCCCTCCTGAGCCAGCCCAGAAAAGCTCTGTGCATGTAGGTGGGCCTGGTGGCAACACACCTTTAATCTCAGCAACTCAGCAAGGCCCTAAGCAACTTGGCCAGACCCTCTCTCAAAATAAAAAGGACTGGGAATACGGCTGAGTGCCCCGGGTTAAATCCCTGGTGCTTTAAAAAAAAAAAAAAGGGGGGGTGGCTCTGTGTGCTTGGTGTGGTGATACATAGGGAGGCTGAGGCCAGCTCAGCCATTTAGCAAGGCCCTGAGCAACTTGATGAGACCCTGGGATGTAGCTCAGTGTTAAGTGCTCCTGGATTCAATCCCAAGTATAGATAGCTGAGATCTGCCACTCCTTCTAAAAATCTGTGTCTGCCATTTAATTATCTTTCCACAGTGCTTTAATTATTGCTAATTTTTGGAGTTACAAACAATATTGCAATGGGTGTTTTGTGTCTTGGTATGTATATTCTTGGTAAATCTTTGATTATCAAATTAGGGTAGTAGGTTTCCTGTAATTGTTATTTTGATATCTATTGCACTCCACATAGGCTGAACCAGTTTACACTATGGTTAGCGGAACGCAAGACTGCAGTTTTCTTATCCATGGCAACTTTGGAAATAAACATTGAGTTTTGCCCCTCTGGTGGTTCCTAGCGCTCTCTTTCTGTGTAGGGGCTTTTAGATCCTTTGTCCTTCCTCTTTCCATTGGTATCTTTGTGTGTAGCTTCTGTGTATGCCAGGAAATGTTCCCTTTTTAGTGTATATTAAAACTGTCTTTTCCCTCAGTCTGTCATGTCTTTTGACTTCTTTTCTAGCTTTTTTTTTTTTTTTTAACTGAAAAGCAGTTCTAAACATTTGCTATTTATGATCTCAGTCTGCTCTTTTTCTTTTGGAGTCTGTGTCATATTTCAAAAAGCTGTCCCTATTCAGAAAACATAAATAAATTTTATATTCTAATGTTTTCTTCTTATACTTTAAAGATTTTTTTTCTTGCAGTACTGGGGATGAAACCCAGGGCTTCACACATGCTAGGCAGATGCTCTATCACTCAGGTACACCCCAGCCCAAGATTGTTTCTCAGTGTTTAAGTCTGATCCATCTGCAGTGTTCTAGAGTAGAGAGGGAGGTGGGACTCTGCCTTCCCGGCTGGTTGTATGCTCCCTGACTGCTGCAGGGCACTCCTCGCACCTGTCTGTGCTGGTGTTGGGACTGCATCCTGTCTGGCTGGCCTGTCTACTGCTGTTGGAGCCCTGTGGCTCAGCAGTCCTTTTCCGTATGTGTAGGGTCCAGGCTCTCTCTTGCCCACCCCTGTCCATCTTGTTCTTGTTCAGCTCTCCTTGCTCATTTGTACATCCACCTGCAACCCAGTGTCGTTTGTTTCTGATCCTCCCCATGCCCCAACATTGCATTGATTTGTAGAGTAACAAGATCAGACACTTGTCTGTAAGAGGAAGTCAGGTTGATGTGATAGGAAGGGGGTCTTTTCCTTCACCCTAATCCCACTCAGGGCCTTTGGAAGTTTTGGCAACACAGTAATACAAGAAAAAGAAGTGAGGGAAACACACAGGAGACGTACTGCTGGTATTGCAGGTGTTAAAATTGTGTTAACTCCTTAGACTCCAGAAAATCAACTGAAAATTATTAGGTCTAATTTGGGTTTAAGAAATGCTGTGTAGGGGGCTGGAGCGGTGGCTCAGCGGTTACAGCGCTTGCCTGGCATGCGCACGTTTGCGAGTTCAAACCCCAGCACCCACGTATACAACCAAGTCTCGGAGCAACGAAAGCCATGTAAAAAACTAAATAAAAATTGCTTCTCCCTGTCTCTCTTTCACTGTCCCCTCTTTCTAAAAAAAAAAAAAAAAAAAAGAAATGGTGTGTATATTAATGCAGATACAAAAAAATCAGCCGGTACTCCACAACGATCAATTATATAACCAGGGGAAGATAAACATTTGTAACAACTCATGTGACAAGAAAATTAAAGAAAAATAGCTCCTCCACAATTAATTATATAACCAGGGAAAATAAACATTTGTAACAACTCATGTGACAAAAGAGAATTGAAAATAGCAAAATGATAAATGAGGGGCTGGGGGACTGGAGCGGCGGTTACGGCGCTTGCCTTGCATGCGCAAGTACGCGAGTTCAAACCCCTGCACCACGTACACAACGAAGTCTCAGAGCAACGAAAGCCATGTGAAAAACTAAATATTGATTCTCTCTGTCTCTCTCTCTCTCTCTGTCCCCTCTTTCTTTAAAAAAAAAATAAATAAATAAAATAAATGAGGGGCTGGAGCAGTGGCTCAGCAGATGGAGTGCTTGTCTGGCATGCACAAAGACCAAGGTTTGGGCCCCAGCACCGCATACACAACTAGGAGTTTAGGAAACAAAGGCCAGATGAAAAATAGTAAATAAAAATTGATTCTCTCATTTCTCTCTCTCACTTTCTTCCTCTCTCTTTAAAGAAAAAAAAATGATAAAAATTAGAGAAAAATACTGTTTGTAACAACTGTAGTGATAACAAGAATCAAAGGGTTTGGGGTATATAAATGAGAACACCACACCACTTTGTTGAGGGACATGCCAGCAGATATAAATTGAGGGGACAGCTCATTTCCCCTGAGTGATTATAATTTAAGATAGTTCTAATTCAACAGGACTTTTGTGGGGGTGGGAGTTGCGGGTTGAACCCAGGGCACTCTACCCAGCCATTTTAAAATTGCCCAGGGTGGCCTTGAATTTGCGATCTGCCTTGACCTCCAGAATTGCTGGGATTACAGGTGTGCACCACCGCACCTGGCTGGGGCTAATTTTTTTTAACCTTGAAAATGTTTACATGTGTTTGAAAGAAACACTGGAGAATAGCCAGGGAAGCGTTGTCAAGCAAGTATGGTGAGGAAGGCTTGCTCTCATACCTGTTTTAAGTATTTAAACTTCCAGTGAAGCATGTGTGTGCCTGCGGCCTAGGGCTGTTCAGCTGTTCCCAGAGCCCCGCCCTGAAGCTGGGCACACCTGAGTACTAGCAGGCCTGGCTACACCTCCATGACAGCTGCCTGGATGACACTGGTCGTCAGTCAAGGGGTTGCTAATAGGTGCAGCTTTCTGGGTGGCAGCTTTAGCATGTTACTTGATGATTTTAAGTGTATTTTTGTACTTTTGTTTTCTTTTTAGTCCAGCCAACCTGCAACAAAAATGAGACTTTTTAGCACACTGGACCCTGAGCTTATGTTAAACCCAGAACACTTGCCAAGGGCCAGTCCGGTGGCTCTGACAACAGAGTACTCCTTTCTGCGCACCACTGTCCCTCGGGGGCCCAAGGTGGGCAGCTTAGGGCTGCCGGCACATCCTAAGGAGAAAAAAAGTTCCAAATTAAGCAAAATCCGGTCCCTGGCTGATTACAGGACTGAAGGTTCAGGTGATGCTGGCATCCTGGTTCCTACTGCTGACTCTGTCAGGGGCTCCCTAAAGCAGAGCAGAAGCAGTACATCCATTGTGTCTGAAGTAAGTCTATCCCCGGAGACAGATGGCCGCCTAGAGAATGCCTCCTTGACTGGGGACAGCGTGTCAGAGGCTGATGGAAATGAGAGTGACAGCTCCTCACATAGTAGCCTCTCCACCCGTGGGACTGGTGGTGTTCTGGGGAACATGGCAGGCACCCAGGGAGCTGCCTACGTGGTTGGTGGCCAGGAGATCACTGCGGAGGCCCTGGGCCAGTTCCCTTCGATCAAGGATGTGCTCCAGGCGGCAGCGGCTGAGCACCAAGACCAGGCGCAGGAAGTCAACGGGGAGGTGCGGAGCCGCAGAGACAGCCTCTGTAGCAGGTGGGCAGAGCAGGCCCTCCACCTGCGCTGGAGCAGGCCACATTCTGCATTTCCTTCCTAACACCACCTCTAGCCTTCACCTTAACATTGCACTCAGATGCAGGTTTGTTGCTTGGTAAGAAGTAGAATGAGTCTATCAGTGATCCTCTGCAGATGGGAATGCCCTCTCCTGCTATTCCCGCAGACCTGTCTATAAGAGTGCGCAGGGGTCAGGGGATGCACGGGGCTGGTTCTAGCAGGTGAAGACGGGAAAGTCTGAGCTCAACTCGCTGCTTGTTCGTTTAAAAAAATAGGAATGTAGTAGGGGGTGTGAAATCTGGAAAATGTGGGGAAGAGTAAAAGAGAAATAACTATCAGCCTGTTGCCCCTAGCCAACTCTCTGCCTTTGTTCTCCAGTGTGTCCATGGACAGCTCTCTTGCTGAGACACAGGATGAAATGTTGCAGGTTCTTAAAGAAAAAATGAGACTTGAAGGACAGCTGGAGGCTTTATCACTGGAGGCTACTCAGGTGAGAGATGTCTGACTGGTGTTTGAATGTGTGACTCTCTTTGAGCATGAAGTTTTACAGATGTGTTCAACAGTAGACAGTGTGTCCCCGCCGGCCACATCTGCTGCCCCCTCACATTGTCCTTTGGCCTGTCATCCCTCACACTTGTTAGTTCCCACCCTGATTGCATAGCTCCGTCTCCTTGCGTCTCGATCGGGTCTGCCCAGAATGCTTCCTGGATGTTAGATATCTACAGTTCATAATATTAGATTCTTTTGGTGTCTGTGCCTTTTCTTATCTTCTCAGCAGCTGTGGGGGCCTCTCTCCCTACTCTGTCCCACATCACCCCTGGCTGCTGCTGTGTCTGGGGCTGGAGCCCTGGGGGCCTCCCTTTTAGCAGCAGCCTTTCCCTACAAATGTATGTGCTCCTTTGCCTTGGGGACCTCTGTGCGTGTCTGGTGTTCTTACTGTGTGGATGTATGTGCCCTTTGGTTTTGAACAAGCATCCTTGACAGAGAATAGGTGCTTCAACAGCTCTGAGTGTTGCCCTCTTAGATGTGGCTGCCTCAAGTCGGTACAGACTGCTCACATCCACCTCCTGCATCAGGGCCTGTTTGAAAATTGCCTTCCTCTGGGATAACTGTCTTGGTGGAGTGACTGGGTGGTTGGGGACCTATGAGGCTTACATTGCTCTGTCTCACTGGTTGTTTGATCAGTCTTGTTAGTGATATTCTGGGTGGAGGTGACTTATTTTTCTGAGGCTGTTGTGGTTGGGCATGTTTTCAGGCCCTTCAGGAGAAGGCTGAGCTGCAGGCCCAGCTGGCTGCCCTGAGTACCAGGCTGCAGGTGCAGGTGGAACAGAGCCACAGCAGCCAGCAGAAGCAGGACTCCCTCAGCTCTGAAGTGGACACTTTGAAGCAGTCTTGCTGGGACCTGGAGCGAGCCATGACTGATTTACAGAATATGCTGGAAGCCAAGAATGCCAGCCTGGCATCCTCAAACAATGACCTGCAGGTAGCAGAGGAGCAGTACCAGAGGCTCATGGTCAAGGTGGAGGACATGCAGAGGAGCATGCTCAGCAAGGACAACACGGGTGAGGCCTGAAGTCCCTGCTCCTGCACCCTGGCCACTATGGCTGTGGGATGGTGTCAGGTTTTGGTTGACCTCAGGGGACTCTCTGCATTTTTGTGTGAACATGCAGAAAGAGGACTTAGGTCTCAGAAATTGAGTTCAGATCCTTGGCCATCAGGAGTGGCCATTTCTGCTCGTTGCCTTTCCTTGTGCCTCAAAACCCAGGGCTAAGGGAAATAGAACTGCTTGCTTGCTTCACACTTACTCCTGGCACATTTACCATTCTGGTCAAAAGTTGTACAGGCAGCACCTGATGATCCTCTTCCTAGCAGTACCTGCACTGTTGATTCGTG
Organism: Aplodontia rufa; assembly: GCA_004027875.1. Taxonomy (NCBI): domain Eukaryota; kingdom Metazoa; phylum Chordata; class Mammalia; order Rodentia; family Aplodontiidae; genus Aplodontia; species Aplodontia rufa. The sequence goes on from PVKS010000099.1 coordinate 23,267, forward strand.
ATCCTCTACCTAGCAGCTCCTGTGCTGTTGATTGGTGATCCTCTTCCCAACATGAAGTCCAGTGTTCTGGTCCTGCTGGCTCCCATGGGCTGGCCAGAGAGTACCAGGGAACTGTGACTGTGGTCCACACAGAGCCCCTGCCCTTGTTCCTCAGCTGATCCCACAGTCTTCCTGTGGGCATGGAGAAGACTGGCCTGTGCTTGGTCACTTATGTGAACAGGATAGGGAAAAGAGAGTAAGGTGGAGTGGGAAGACGGGGGACTAGAGCAAATTTTTCAGTTTTTGAGCTTTTTGATATCTAGTCCCTATAAAAAGTAAAATCCAGAAGTTTCTGAATACCATAACAACTTTGTGCCTTTAGGGGCTGCAGGGTCTCCCTGGATGGTGCTCCTGGGGCAGCAAGCACCTCAGCATGGGCAAGCTATTCAGTCGTGCTCAGCTGAGCTGCAGTGCCTGAGCGGCAGGCTTCCCTACTGCACATATCATAGGTGCAGAGCGAGGTGTGTGCTTTTGTTGCCTTGAAAGTGCTGCCACTCTGAACCCCAGAGCCCTGCACATGGGTATCCTGGACCCTTTTACGCTATCTTGTTCATCTTTCTTCAAAAGTTTTGGAAAATATCTTGAGAATTACTGAAGCTTTCTTAAATTTGGAGTGTAACTTAATTTTAAAATATGTGATGTTTCTTTTTAAAATACTGGGGATTGAACCCAGGGGCACTTAACCACTGAGCTACATCTCCAGCCCTTTCTATTTTTTATTTTGAGGCAGGGCCTTGCTACATTACTGAGGGTGGCCTTGAACTTGTGGTCCTCCTGCCTCAGCCTCTTGAATCACTGGATTGCAGCCATGTGACATCGCCTGGCCTGACTTATTTGGGTTGATGTGGCTTCCTTCCACCCTCCTTCCACCCTGCCCTTGTTAGTGTTGAGTTGGCCATGTGTGCAAACCAGTAGGTGTTGGTGTGAAGCCAGCCATGTGTTGCCATTGCCCATTTTATATGGCTGACAGTCTTTGTGGTGTGACCCAGAGATGAGAGCCATGATATCCACACCAGTTTCATGGACACAGTTGATCTTCAACATTCACAGATGCTGAGATTCTAAACTTGCCAACTTGCTGAAATGGACTTGTAATCCCCAAATCAGGGTGCACAGCACTTTTGTGGTCGTTCACAGACATGTTCAAGGAGGCAGAATTTTTTTTGGTGGGGAAAGGGGGGAAATACTGGGAATTGAACCCAGGAGTGCTTTATCGCATATGTCAAGCTCATTGCCAGTTGCCCTGTCCACCAGCCTTTTTTTTTTTTTTTTTTTTTTTTTTTTTTTTTTGAGGCAGAGTCTCACTTAGTTGCTTAAAACTTTGCAAAGTTGCTGAGGCCAGCCTCAGGCTTGTGATCCTCCTGCCTCAGCAGAGAGGCAGAGTGTCTGAGTTGTCCCTCTATTTGCACTCCCAGCCACAGCGTTAGGAGTGACATTGCACCCTCTTCTTTGCCTTCAGCCCACATTGTGAATGAGTGTTCTTTCTGTTATCTGTGTAGTGTCTTTCTTAAATTCAGTGCTTTCTAGGATGGTTTTGCTGTTTAGAATGGCCCCAAACACTGTGTTCTTAAGCGTGAGGAGGTTAAACTGCATTGTGAAGACATATTGGGTAGAAAGGCTTTTCTGCGGCATCTTGGCTGGTGGACAGGGCAGCTGGCTATGAGCTTGACACATGAAGTGTTGGTTTGGTTGGTTGATGAATTGCTGTGTTCTACTTCATGCAACGTTACTTTTGAGGATGGCAGCACCAGCTGGATGGCTTGGTCCCTATAGAGCTCAACTTTGTGTCAAATGTGTATGCAGAGCCCTGGGCTCCTGTGGTGCTTGGTAGTCCAGGCTGACTGTGCTTGCTCATTTTCAGTGCATGACCTTCGCCAGCAGATGGTAGCCCTGCAGAACCAGCTACAGCAGGTGCAGCTGGAACGCACGACGCTGACCAGCAAGCTGCAAGCCTCTCAGGCGGAAATTGCATCTTTGCAGCATGCCCGGCAGTGGTACCAGCAGCAGCTTGCCCTGGCACAGGAAGCCCGGGTCAGGCTGCAGGGCGAGGTGGCCCACATCCAGGTATGGCCCTGGGACTCCCTTGAGAGAGAAGGCATGTGGCCTGCAGGCACACTTCCAGTCTCCTTGTAAATGCATGCTTGTCCCTGAATTAAAAAGATTTAATGATTGTGTCATAAAGTCTGCCAACCACTGCTCCAGCCCACACCCTCACCTCTGCAGGAGTCTTGCAGCTGTCTTCTAAGTCTTTCATTTTAAAATGCTCCTGGCTGTAGCCAGTCTTATCCCTGTCCCAAAGGGTCCCTCTTGTCATTTGACCTTGGCCCTCACATCCATGTCTGCTGGGCCTGAGGGCTCTCCATCCCTGCCTGCCCTACTCTTGAGTCGCCTCCCCTGACATGTTTCTTCAGGCACAGAGTATGACAGGTGCTCCTGCCTGGCAGTGACCAGCTCTTTCCCGTGTGGACTCTTCTGCACATCCCATAGGGACCTGCTCCTCTTTCTGCCCACTGTGTTGGTGAATGCAGACTGTCAGCTCTTGTTTCTGTGTATGTGGGGGCCTGTGCTGGTCCAGGTGTCTGGGGTTCAGGCAGCAACTGCTGCGGCTGCTTCACGAGGCTTGGCGCTCGGCCCTTTTGTTTGGTTTTGGTGCTAGGGATCAAACTCAGGGGTGCTCTATCACTGACCCACACCCCGAGTCCCTTTATTTTGAGATGGGTTTTGCTAAGTTGCTGAGGCTAGTGTGGAACTTGTGATTCTCCTTCCTCAGCCTCCTGAGTCGCTATGATCACAGTTTTGTGCTACCACACCTGACTTATTACAAAGCTTAATGCATTTTTCAGGTTATTGTGTATTTTTATGTATAAAATATTGAAAGAAGTAAGCCAGCTTTGGGTATAAATAAATGCAGCTTAGAAGACAAAAGTAGAGAAGTAGAGGTGAGTGGCTGCTGAAAGCCTCCCTGCTTTGTTTGGTGCCTCTGGCCCAGTGTTCTGTGTTAGGTTTTCATGCTGCCTCTGTCCCTGAGCTTCCACTCTGTTCTGGTGGAGGATTCAGGGCAGGCTATTTGCTTCCATTGTCTTGAAGCATAGTCCCAGCAGGTGTCACCCTCCCTTGCTCCAGCAGCTTCTTGTAAGCCCTGCAGCCTACCAGGGCTAGGTGTGAGGGGACGTGCCAGGCTCCTTTTCTCCAGTAGATAGTCAGCTGAGCTAGGCCATGACTGTCTGTGATGCCTGTGTGGGTCCACCTAGGCTTGGTCAGTTCAGACAAGCTGCTCACTGGGGCTCAGAGGTGGCCTCTGGTGGGAATGCCTGTTTAGATCCCCACACTGCCCTATCTCAGGCTGATGACCTTACTTCCCTTCTTGGGCACACAGAATCCACATGGCCCAAAGTTTGAGGTGGGAAGATCTGTGGTGGGCTTGGGAGCTGCCTGGGTGAGTCCCAGGGCAGGAGCAAGGCATGTAGGGGCTATCCTTGCTGCTGGGCATGTTGAGAGGGGTGGCCAGGGGCTGTTGGTGGGCAGAGCCTTGCCCTGGTGGCTTGGGATGGTGTGATCTGCACTCGATGCCTGAAATTGAGTACCTGCCCTCTCTGTCTCTCTGAAGGTTGGACAGATGACCCAAGCTGGTCTGCTGGAGCACCTGAAGCTGGAGAATGTGTCCCTGTCCCACCAGCTGACAGAAACGCAACACAGGTCCATCAAAGAGAAGGAGCGCATGGCTGTCCAGCTGCAGAGCATCGAGGTGAGGGCTCCACTGGGGCTGCTGGTATCCTTCTGGCATTGGGGTCATGCTGGCAAGTGTGAAAAGCATGAGTGCACACAGCTGTAAACAAGTAAGTGAACATGAACTTGGGAGTACACATGTGTGTGTAGACAGTTACTGTTCTGGATGTTCGTGGTACTCAAACTTTGAGCAGCCCACAGTACAGCTGTATAGGTTTGGGGATCTCACCTTGCTCCTGGCTCACAGGTTAGTGGTACCTTGGAGCCCTTCTCTGGTCCCCAGCTGTGGATCATTGTCACTTGGAAACAGCTAGGCAGAGTGCTTCCGTGTCAGAAGCGTTTAGAGTCTTGTGATGACAATGTTCCCAGGCACTTGCCTGCCTGGCTGTGCCATTCTCCAGCACCATGCCAGCAGTCTTCACAGGTGCTCCTTGAGGTGGCAAGTTCACTGGTTTTGGCCTGAGCAGATCCCTTACCTGTGAGAGCCTAGATGGTTTTTAACCACTATGAACCTAGTTTCCTTCTTATAAAACAGTAACACCTGCTTAGGTTCCTTGTTAGAAAGCCTAGAGGAGGAAAACAGTGTGAGCCACCTGGGCAGTTTGTATGTTGGTCATTTTGTGCTGAAAATGCCACTGGGCTGCTTCTGTCCTGACCCTCATCGGTCACATAGAAAGTGGCTCCTCAGGCACCTCTGGCTCCTCGTCTTCTTGTCTTCTCACTGCTCTGAACCTTCCCTTTTCCCTGTGGACCACATAGCCATTTGACTTGGACGATGGAAGAGAATGCTGTTGAGTCAGCCATATGTTCAGCTCCAAAGAGCCAGAGACAGTTTTGAGTCTCAAATTGATGACTTTTTTCCCTAATAAGCTTACCAGGATGTCAGGCCTTGTTGGTACAGTCTGCGTGAAGGGAACGTCACATTGGTGCATGGTTCTTGGTCTCTCACTTCATGTTACTTAGTTGTATACAGTCTTCTCAAAGAGGATCAATTTTTCTTTAGTGTTTTCATTTGGCTTTCGTTGCTCTGACGCTTCATTGTATATGTAGTGCTGGGGTTTGAACTCGTGTTCCTGTGCTTGTGAGGCAAGTGCTGAAGCCACTGAGCCAGCCACTCCAGACCCTGTTTTGTTTTGTTTTTTAAGAGAGAGGGAGAGAAAGAATTAATCTTATTTTTATTTACTTTTTTAAGAGAGAGGGACAGTGAGAGAGAAAATCAATTTTATTTAGTTTTTCATATGGCCTTTGTTGCTCAGACACTTCATTGTGTACATGGTCCTGGGGTTTGAACCTACGTACTTGCGCATGCCATCCAAGCATCGGCCTTAACCACTGAACCACTGCTGTAGCACTCAATTTATTTTTTCATCTGGTCTCTATTTCTCTAACACTTGGTGGTGTATGTGGTGCTGGGGTTCAGACTCAGGTCCTCACACATGCCAGGCAGGTGCTTCAGCTGCTGAGTCACCGCTCCACCCCTTGCCTCAGTTTCTTGAGTTGCTGGGAATATAGGTGCTGCCACCACATCTGGCTGATCTCAGTTCTTAAAACTAGGATTTGTCTGTTTTCCTCTTGGGTCGGCCTGGGTCAGCTGGAACAGGAACACCAAGTGGCCTGGCTTCTACCTTTGGAGAGGGGCAGTGTACTAACCTCTTAGTTTGCAGCTCATAGACAGGATGGAGATGTGAATAAGGGGGACTTGCTGGGCAGTGGGTTTCCCTGTAAAGTGTGGGGCTTCCAGTTTGCTGCTGGTGACCAGGTTTTCCTGCTCTCTAAAAAGAAACTGTTTCCTGGATCCAGGCTGACATGTTGGATCAGGAAGCAGCCTTTGTGCAGATTCGGGAGGCAAAGACGATGGTGGAGGAAGACTTACAGAGGAGGCTGGAAGAGTTTGAAGGCGAGCGGGAGCAGCTGCAGAAGGTTGCAGATGCAGCAGCATCTCTGGAGCAGCAGCTGGAGCAGGCAAGTAGTGGCTGCCACCCTGGGCCCCAGGCTTGCAGAGGCCTCCTGCAGACAGGCCCAGCCTTGTGTGCACGTCCAGGGATGCACACCGGTGGCCTGCATGGTGACCACTGCATGGGGTGGCATTGACAGCACAGATTTGCATTGGGTTGTCTGTTGGGTGTGTGTGGAGGGCTACCCCACTCCACGCTGCTGCCCGCCTGGTCCTGGGTTTACTTATGCTCATGTTCTTCTACACTAGAATGTTGCATAAAAAGGACTGTTCAAGGCACCATCAGCATTATTAAGTCCTGATGGAATGGATGAATTCTTGGAGCAGGGTAGAGAGAACATGTTGTGTTGGTTACCTGTTTTGCAGGTAAAGTTGACTCTGCAGCAGCGGGACCAGCAGTTGGCAGCCCTGCAGAAAGAGCACCTGGAGCTGATGGGGCAGCTCACCTCCACCCAGGAGGCTCTGCAGGCCCGGGGGCAGTCCCTGGATGACCTGCACACACGCTATGATGAGCTGCAGGTGCGGCTGGAGGAGCTGCAGGGGGAGGCTGCCTCCAGGGAGGACGAGATCCACTTCCTACAGAACGAGAAGATTGTCCTGGAGGTGGCTCTGCAGGCAGCCAGGAGCAGCCAGGAGGACCTGGACAGGGAAGCAGAGCGCTTGGAGGAGGGTACTGGGGAGACCTCAGGACTCCTAGAGCAGCTGAGACAAGAGCTGGCTGTGAAGTCCAGTCAGGTAACCCATCTCTGCTGTGATGTCATGCTGACGTGGCACTTGGTCCTTTCTTTGGACACATTCTTTTGTGGAAGAATGGCAGCAGCTTGTGTTCTGTCCTGCTCTTGTGCTAGCTGCTAAGTGTGGAGAAACCAGATCCTGGCGACTGAGTTTCTTTGGGGCTTTTGAAAGTGATCTACCAAGAACCACTAGGTCTGCTGAGGTTGTGGACCTTGGGTCAGGGAGAAGCTGCAGGAAATGTCTTTCTTCTCATGAGGTAGTGTGTGTGTGTGTGTGGGGGGGGGGGTTAGGGGACAGGCAGTGGCATGATTGACCTGGGCCTAGGTCCTCAGCCTTGTGGCTCTGCTGGGTTAGGGTTAGGCACCTTGATGGGCAGGTCACACATGGGGTGCCATGTGTTGGGAGTAGGAGCAGGGCTGAGGCGGATGGCCAGGAGATGAGACAAGCCTCAGGATGGCTGTCTTTAGATAGCTCAGAATGGTTGCAGTGAGAAGCCCTTGCTGGCATGCTTTTCCTTTGGGATGTTGATTGAGAGGGAGCCTCGCAGTTCCTTATGTTAGCTGGCAAGAGGCTCTCATGAGGCAGGGTTCCACATGCTGGGGCTCCGCCTGTGTTGCTGCTGACCCTGCTGTAGGTGCAGTCAGTCGCCATAGTTCCCCCAGATAGCTGGAGGGTTGTGGGCTGATGTTGCTGGCATGCTGGGAAGCTGCCTTCCCACTCTTGAGACCCTTTGCTGACCTGGGAGACCAAAGGTGACCTCACTGGGAAATAGCTGCCTCTCCCCTACGGCCTGCCTCAGGCATGTGAGACATTGCTGCCCACCTGGGGCTTTGAGGTTTGTAGACCTCAGCTCCCTCACCTGATTCCAGTCCTTTACCCCTTCTGTGGCACTATAGCAGGGCCACGAGCATGTGACAACAGTAGAGGAAGTGGTGGTCCCAAGCAGCCAGGAGGGTTCCTGGGGCATAACCCCCCCCCTCCCCGTGCTGGGGAAGAGTGGCCCAAGTGTGCCCTAGGCCTTGTGTGCGGTGATTCAGACACACAGAGCCACATCCCTGAGCAAGTGCTTCCCCCTCCGAGCCCACAAACCCAGGTGGGTGTGCTGATATCTGCTATCTCCTTCACGTCAAAGCCCTGCCTGGCTTCTTCAGGAGCATTTTCTATTGTGGTCCACGGTGCAGCTTGGTGGTGGAGCCCTTGCCTGCATTCTTGAGGCCCTGGGTACCATCCCAGTGCTGCACTAGTTCCTGACTTCCTGGGGATATGCATATGCAGATCTGGTTGGGTCATTCTGGGTCCTGAGGCTGCAGTTCTCACAAGCTGCCAGGTGGTGCAGGCAGGCCGGTCTCCCACAGGTTTTGAGTAGCAAGTATGCAGAGCTTGGTGGCCTCTACACCCTACTGTGGATCCACCTGCCCCCAGTATTCTAGGTCGAGGTTCCCTGGAACAAGCCCTGCTCATTCTTTTGTGCACTCTGGCTGCTTTTGTGCTGCCAGACCAGAGGTGAGCAGCCATGGCAGACGTGAGGCTGAAGATGTTCCTCTCTTTCCACTCCAGGAAGGACCTGCAGATACCTGGGCTAGAGCATCCCCTCCCTGCCCCTTCCCTCCCCTCCCTGCTCCCCAGCTTCACGTGCGTGCTCTCAAGTTGGAAGGAGGTCACAGTTGCCAAACCTTCCTGAGCAGTCCTTGGGCCAGGTGTCGACCTGTCAGATTCAGAGCTTGCTGCCTTTCTCTGATGGGGCTGGCTCTTAGAAAATACTGCTAGGCGCAGGTCCTGGAGCCCTCCGGCCACCTCTGCAAACTGTCCCCTAGGTGGAGAACCTGCAGCAGGAGATGACCTCCCTGAGGAAGCAGACACAGAAGGTGAAGGAGCAGTTTCTTCAGCAGAAGGTGAGCATTTGTGTTCTGGAGGCCTGTCTGCTTCAGGGCAGGAGGGAGGCATCCAGGTCCTCCTTGCCCTGCTTAGGACCTTGTGCTGGCTGTGAGTGCAGTCCCCTCTCCCACTGTCTCTGGGAGGTCAGCGTGGCTCTCTGCAGTGAGAGGGGTACTGATCCTCCCAGGCCTTTGCAGTGGCTGTCAGGATGCCCTATCACTGTTCTTCAGAGAGTGGTGTGTGTCTTGTTATTGCCAGGATGCCTTTGCTGTATTGGAGGTCTTTGAAAAATTTACACCACAACCCAGCATTAAAATCAATTGTAGAGGGCTAGAGTGGTGTGATGGCTCAGTGGCTGGAGTGCTTGCATGGCATGTGCAAGGAGCCCAGGTTCAAACTCCAATACCACATACACAACTAAGTGTCAGAGAAACAAAGGCCAGATGGAAAAATCGATAAAGTTGGTTCTCTCTTCTCTCTCTCTCCCTCTTTCTCTCTCTCTTTATATTTTTTTTAAGAGTGACAGTGTGAGAGAGAGAGAAAATCAGTTTATTTAGATTTTCATGTGGCTTTCGTTGTTCCGAGACTTTGTTGTGTACGTGATGCTGAGGTTTGAACTCGTGTACTCGCACGTGCCAGGCAAGTGCCGTAACCTCTGAGCCACCGCTCCAGCCGGCCCCCTCTCAAAAAAAATTTTATAGAGTACCCAAAAGGTGTGGGCCTCAGTTCTGTGTGGCAGAGCTCACATCTCCTGCTAGAGGAGCGGCTCTGGTTCTCACTTCTTTGCAGAGCACCACTCACACACCTTGCAAGGTCTGAGAGAGGAGGACCCCTCCTGCAGTGCTGTGAGTGGTGTTTATTTTATTACTTCAGAGCACACAGGGACTACCTGTCAGAAGCCAGGCAACACACCCCAAGGGAGAAGGACTTCCCAGATTCCAGAGATAGACAGATTGCCCAGGAAGCTGGTGGGAAGATTCCCATCACCCAGATTGTTCAAGGCAGTGTCATTGCTGGGTGCACAGAATAATGGTTTGTTTCAGTTAATGGTGTCTCAGATTGGGGACCACCTGTTGTCTTAGCCTAAGAGTTATGCCCTACATAAACATTCTACATTTTTACCTAGTGGCCAGTTTGACCACTGAGGAGACCCCATCTGAGTGCTGGTGTCTTGTCTGGCAGGTCATGGTGGAGGCTTACCGGCGGGATGCCACTTCCAAAGACCAACTCATCAGTGAACTGAAGGCCACAAGGAAGCAGCTGGACACAGAAATGAAGGAACTGAGGCAGGAGCTGATCAGGGTACACGGAGAGAAGAGAGCTGTGGAGGTGGAGCACTCACGCTTGCAGAAGGAGGCCACCCAGGTCCACCAGCAGTTGGCAAGTCTCCAGGTGCACCTGCAGTCAGTGCAGAAGGAGCACAATGAGATGGAGACTCAGCTGCAGGTGTGCAGAACGGCGGGGCTACTTCTGTTGAATGGTGGAGGTGCAGCTGCGGGAGCAGCATGCTGGGCTAAGACACTTGTAGAAAAACAGTCTAGAACAACTTGTGCTTCTAGGAGTCCTTGCTAACATCCTGGGTGGGACAGTCAGATAAGGCCAGGGTGCGCTGCATGATCCGTGCAGGAGCAACCTTTGTAACAGCTTCTAGGTAGCCACCATCTGAGCTGAGAGCTGCACAAAGTGAAGGCCAGGCAGAAAGATCGGGGGAAGTCCTTGCAGAGATCCTGAGTTCTAGCAGGGCACAGGCCAAAGGAGTCATGGAGCCTGGCAGCTACCCTGGTGCAAGCATGGCTGTCTCCTGAGAAAGGGGATGCAGGTGACAGAGGGCAGCTGGGTAGTGGGACAGGCAAACCTGTGGGCAAGGGTCGATAGGGTGAGGATGGAGACTGTACTGCAGAGTCCTACCCAGGCGTGAGGCGAGGGACACTTCCTCAGATGAGAAGCTGTTAGAGAAGAGTCAGTGTGGAGTGTGGTAGGCAGAAGGCTACACCAGGGCCTCCATTTGGCAGGTGATGTACTGGAAGGCCCTGAGAGGCCAGGCTGACATCCAGGTAGGCAGGTAGCTGACCTCTCCCTGCAAGGAGTACTCTTGAGTGTAAAGCATGAAAGCCCTGACGGAGTCTCATCAGTGTCAGGAAGTGCAGGTGGAGCAGGTCCTGACCCAGGGCATAGGAGCAGCCTCGGCTAGCCAGGGTCAGGCCCAGAGCTGGGTGGAGCATGGTCCGTTTGTGTTGCTGTGACTGAGCCAGTGCTGGGAGACTGGCTTGACACACAGAATACACCTTTAAAAGGGCCAGCAAAAGAGGGGACAGGAGCCTATTGGTTCCTGGTCAGGTCTGGGATGGATCCTGGGGGCTTTCCTATGGACCTTGTGCGCTAGACATGGCAGCCAAGGCACCTCTGACCTGGGTAGCATTGCTCACTGAGGGGGACCATGGCTCTGCACTTCTCACATGCTTCCTCCTCCTGAAGTCCTTGCAGTTCGACAAAGAGCAGGTGGTCACTCTTTCAGAGGCCAACGAGGAGCTAAAGAAACAAGTAGAAGAGCTGCAGCAAGAGGCCAAGAAGTAAGTCTGCAAAGGACAGCAGTGTCCTGGGAGCACAGGGCCAGGCCACAGTGTGGTCAGGTGCCGTGTCGTCCTGGTCAAGAAGTGACAGGCCACGTCAGGGCAGCCTGGAGTGTTATGTTCCAAATCCAAAGTTGCATCGTGACTTGGCACTTGCTTTTTCTGCAGAATTTAGAAGTTGATTTGCTTAAGCACCCTTTGTAACAAAAACTCCCTTTTTAATGAGTATTTTTGTGGTGCTGGAGATGGCACCAGGACCTAGCTATATGCTAGCCTAACATCGCCCCTTCTGTTCGCCAACTTGTACCGCACACTGGTGGCAGTGTCTTAGGGCTGGCCCTTGGGTATTCACCCTTCACACTTGTGCTCATGTGACCCAAGCACACAGCCCTCAAAGGAGCATGTGGGGCCTTCCTCCTCCTGTGCTTATCTTGGGCCACTGGTCTTCTGTCGGCTGAGGTTTTCCCATGACATCTTGTTTCTTGCTAATCTTCAGAAATACGTTGGACCCATTTCTGCTTTTCCAGAGGTGGCTGTGAAGTTGTTGTAAAACCACCCAAGGTGGGGCAGATCTGCTGGTGGTGGACGTGGCTCACACTTGGTGAGCCCTTGCCTCCTCTCTGGCTCCTCAGGGACACCTGACATGGTCAGCCCTTTCCCTCACAGCAGCTGCACCAGGACAGGCACAGACTTGCCTGGGGCTGAGCTGAGGCGGCCTTTCCAGATGCTGGGGTCTGCACCACCACCTAGCCCCTGAGATGGACTGGAATGCACTTGGCTTATGCTGCTGTATGCCAGGGTGTCAGGCAGGCAGGCTGGAGGCTAACTCAGCTTCCTCTACCTCTCTTTCATGATGTCCCAGGGCCATCACAGAACAGAAGCAGAAAATGAAGCGCCTGGGCTCGGATCTGACCAGTGCCCAGAAGGAGATGAAGACCAAGCACAAGGCTTATGAGAATGCCGTGAGCATCCTCAGCCGCCGTTTGCAGGAGGCCCTGGCTGCTAGGGAGTCCGCAGATGTAGAGCTCAGCCAGCTCAGAGCCCAGAGCACCAGTGGCAGCAGCGACCCCGCTCTACATGTAGGTAAACGCCACACCCTCCCTGTTTAGAACCTGAGGACTGAGTGCAAGGAAATACGTTTCCTAGACATCTCCCTCCAAACCCTGTTCCTTGGTCCTAGTCATTGAACCTAGGGCTGCCCCACTACTGAAGTATAGACTCCCAGCCCTTTCCCCTTTTTTTTCTTTTTATTGGTACCTGAGATTGTACTTAGGGGTGCTTTACTACTGAGCTACATTTCCAGTTCTTTTTATTTTGAGACAGTCTGGCTAAGTTGCTGAGGGTCTTGCTAAGTAACTGAGACTGGGCTTGAACTTGTGGTCCTCTTGCCTCAGCCTCCCAAATGACTGGGATCACAGGTGTGTGGCACCACATCTGCTTCTGCCTTTTATCTTGAGACAGGGTCTTACTATGTTGCCCAGGCTGGCTAGGTCTCGCAGTCCTACTGCTTCATCCTCCAGAGTGCCCTCATGCCTGGCTCTGTGATGGGTTTTTTGTTTGTTCTTTTAAAGAGAGAGGGACAGTGAGAGACAGAGAATCAATTTTATCAGTTTTTTCATGTGTCTTTTGTTGCTCTGAAACTTTGTTGTGTACGTGGTGCTGGGGTTTGAACCCATGTCCTCACGCATGCCAGGCACACACTGCAACCGCTGAGCCACCACTCCAGCCCTGTGATGGGGTTTTAAAGAAGGCGGCAGAACTGAAGCATGTAGGTGGCATTTCTTTAGAATACTGCTGATGTGAGTGTGTGCCTTTGGTGACATGTATGCGGTATCTCACATAGCCCTCCTGAACCATGTGCAGTCTGTGGCATGACTGTGTTTGCACCAAAGAGTCTCCTTGGTGTGGAGAGATTCAGCCACTGGCTGTGAGGGGTGGAGGCAAGCCTGTCCCTGAGTTCCAGTCCTCTCTGCACTGCCCAGGGCCTGGGTGGCAGCATACATGGAGGAAGCTTAGTGACTGGCACTCACTGAGAGGTTGCAGTGAGGATCAAGGGGCCAGGGTCAACATTTGGCATAGTCCAGGGAAACTTTTGAGGACAGTATGCACTGTTGGAACAAAGAGGGCATCTTGGGTGGGGACTGCAGGGATGGGGGCTGTTGGGAGGTACTTGGGCTCAGCCTTGCACAATCATGCTGTGTGGGACACAGGTCCAATCACTCTCCTGTCCCGGGACAGTGACAGGTGGTGGGTTGTGGGTTAGGACAGTGCGGTGGGAGAGACTGAAAGGCCAAGATTCTGCTGCAGCAGCTGAGAGCTGATGAATTTGGCCAAGCTCAGGATTGCGGGGCAGCCTGCTGGGAGCAACGGAGAGAGTGGGTTTGGGATCATCAGTATTAGGGACTGGATAGCAGCATGGGCTTGAGGACAGGGGAGAGAGAGAGGAGGCTCAGGAGTGAAGGCTGCATGGGATTAGGTGGGAGTGGTGCAGCCAGAGCCCTTCCTACTGCTCTCAGCACCATGCATGGAGCCTCTGCCTTACTTTAGCATGAATAGGTGCCATGGCCGGGAGTATGTGGAGGCCCAGGGTCAGAGGAGCACCCCCGTGACCAGCCTCACTGGCAGGAGATCTGCTCCTGGGTTCCTCCCATCTTGGATGGCTTTAATGCTACTGTCTTCCATTTTTACTAGTAGACGTTCAGTTCTGAGTAGATTTCTGTTTGCATCTCATTTGTTTCCTCATCGTCTTCATCTCCCATCCTGCTGTCCACACAGAGAGTTCATGAGTAGGAAGTGATGATGCTGTAATGCAGTGCTTTGTTGTCCAGTTGAATAAAGTCAGTATTCCTCCCCAGTTACTCTATAGTACATCGAGGGACATCTAGTCAATTGTATGCTCCATTCTGCTTTAAAACACATCTGACTGTTTAGCCTGTTGGGTCACCTGGTGTGGGCAGCAGGCTTGAGGTGCTCTGGAGCCTGAGGCTGAGGGCAGGCTCAGCCCACAGCTCATTCACTGGTTCAGTCTGTGCCTCTGCCACCCTGGAGGTGCTGACCTAGGTGGGTTGTGTGCCTTTTCATCCTCAGTTAATGAAGTCAGAGCTGGCACAGTGGCCATACCTGTAATCCCAGGAGCTTAGGAGTCTGAGGAAGGAGGATCACAAGTTTAAGGCCAACCTCAGCCACTTATTGAGGTCTTCAAGATGAAACATAAAATAGAAAATGCTGGGGGGAAGCTCAGTGGTAGAATGCTTGCCTTGCATGCATGAAGCCCTGAGCTCAATCCAACATGGCCAAAAAAGAAAGAGTCAAATAGAGCCTCCCTCCTGAGGTGACCTGGTAACACCTGGAAAGTACTAAAGAGGGCCTGTCACTGTGGTAGCTGTAATCCTGAGCATGCTTGGATGTGCAAGCATGGGTGTGTGACATGTGCTGCTTGCTTGCTCTACATGGTAATTTACAGCCATTACTGCGGTCAGATTTCTTTCTGTGTTTTCATGCATTTAACTGAAAAGGTTCCTTTGTGTGTCCTGAGGGTTCTTTGGGGGTCATTAGTGTATGTGCCATGGATAAGTGGCCTCATATCCTTTCTTGAGAAGGAAGTGTTGTGAGGGTGTGATCAGGTGCAGGGCCACACAGCTTCATTCCTGGAGGTGCTGTGGCAAGCAAGAGGGCAAGGGCCTGCCACGGGCCAGTGATCGACGCACCGTCCCACTCTGTGCTAGGAGAGGATTCAGGCCCTGGAGGTGGAGCTGCAGAGTGTTGGCCACAGCAAGATGCTGCTGGAGAAGGAGCTGCAGGAGGTGATCGCCACGACCAGCCAGGAGCTAGAGGAGTCCCGGGAAAAGGTGCTGGAGCTGGAGGACGAGGTAACTGCTGTGCATCACCAGGCACTAAGCCACCCTGCTCAGCACTGCTGCATGGAGCTTAGACCCCTTCTGAACATGAGCGGAGCACTCTGGTGATAATGATGACAGTCACAGCCATTAGTGGTCACTGGGATGACCTGCCCAGAGATTTAACACACGGGTGCTCCACCACTGTGGCTCATCTCAAACCCTTTTTATTTTTTGTTTTGAGACAGGGTCTCACTGAGTTACCTAGGACCTCAATAAGTTTCTAAGGGTAGCCTCAAACTTGTGATCCTCCTGCCTCAGCCTCCCAAGCTGCTGGGATCACAGATGTGCACCTCTACTCCTGGTGATAATGCTTTCTCTGCACATTAGAAACCCAACTCAACCCCTCAAATGACTCAGAACTCAGGCAGTCAGGTTCCATGTACTGGCTGCAGCTGGCACTGTCACAGCTGCCTGCCTGGCTCCTGCATCAGGTCCAAGGTGGCTGTCAGTGTTTCTGGGACTGGATCCTTTATTCAGGCATGTCTATCTGTCCTGAAATGGATGTTGCTGCAGCCTCCCTGGTTCTTAACTTGGCCTGGGCCAGAGCAGTAGCTGGACCCGCTCTGGAAGCCCATGGTTCCAGGAGAGCAGCTCCCCATGGCCACTCAGCCTCTCAGGTCATGAGAAAAGGGCAGCTTGTGCTGTTTCTGTACTGGCTTTTCCCTGGTGAAATTTCTTCCCTGTCTGTGGTGCTTGCAATGTTTCCATCCAACAGCTTGTCATTTGCTCTGATGGGTTTCAGCTTCAAGAGTCCAGAGGTTTCAGACGAAAGATAAAGCATCTTGAGGAGTCAAACAAGAAGCTGGCTCTTGAGTTGGAGCACGAGAGAGGGAAGCTCACAGGCCTTGGACAGTCCAACGCTGCTCTGCGGGAACACAACAGCATCTTAGAGACCGCTCTGGCCAAGAGAGAGGCTGACCTGGTGCAGCTCAATCTCCAGGTATGCACTCATCTGCCAGCATGGAGTGAGGGTGGGGGCTGCATGTTCTTGGTGTCTTGCCGCATCAGATCCTTGTAGCCCCCTCCAGGAGAGGCATGCATCCCATCTTAGGAGGAGACAGGTTGGACTCTGGTTCCTGCACAGTCTTCGGTGGAGCCAGGCTGTGAAACCAGAACTTCTGTTAGTCACATAGTCGCTGTGCAAGTTTGTGAGTTCTTTCTGCTCAGCGGACACTTGGTGGGGCAGGCAAGGCCATCTTCCAGTTGTGGGCAGGAGCGTATGGTGGACACTACCTGGAGTACTCATGTTATTCAGAACTGGGGTTTGAATCCTGACAGAGTCTTGCTGCAGACCCTGTTCTTAGCTTCACAGTTCATAGATAGCTGCTTTGTGGATGGCAGAGAAGACTTCACAATGGCTGCCTGAGGGCCAGATTGCTTCCACCCTTAAACTACGATCTTTTGAAAGTTTGGTAGTATGTGATCTGCCCTGGCTCCCAGCCCTCTCCCAGCCCTCCATTCTGACTGTGCTGTCTTGCATCTGTGTTTATAGTCTGATTTCTCAGTGGCTTTGTGGCTCCCCACTAGTCGCTGTCATTGGGGTTTTTTTTGTTTGTTTTTGCTTTGGAGGGGTTCTTTTTTTTTTTAGGTGTACATGACATAAGATTATACAGTGACACAATTATAAAACCATGGAGTTTAAGTTGTTCTAATTCAGTCTCCAGTTTATCCCCTTCCCCTCCTCCCACTTCCTATGCTAATAATCCAGACATAAAGACTGTGTCATATTATACGTCCCCTTAGACAATAATTCCTTGAAGTCCCAAGGGTCAAGGCTGAAGGGAAATCAGCTGTCTGTCAGTCTCTATTCCTTATAACTTATAGTTTCACGTATCAGAATAAAATATCTTGCATTTAACAGGCTAGGTCTCCATTTTAGCACATCCCAACAGAATGCAAAGCTCTGTGAATTATAACCTGGCCTATCCCAGTCTTGAATGTGACCAAGTGACCATACTCCTGTATTCCCAATTTCTGCTTTTGTAGGAGTGTTTTCCAGAAGTGGAATTCTCACTCCTTCTCTGACTTGCATGACACCTTGGCTGTGACATGTGTGCCCATCCTGGTGGTTCCCAGCGTGCGCTGGCTGTAAGGGGCTCCACAATTTATCGCAGGCTCTGTAGGTGTCGGGACTGCTGAGATGTGTCTCCTTGTTCGTCCCTCTGCAATGCAACCTAGGTACAGGCAGTTTTACAGCGCAAAGAAGAAGAGGATCGCCAGATGAAGCAGCTTGTCCAGGCCTTACAGATCTCATTAGAGAAAGAGAAGGTGGAAGTGAACAGCCTCAAGCAGCAGGTATGTGGCCATGTCCAACTGCTTTCAAATTTGGGGAGCCTCCGGGTGTTTCAGCGCCAGACATCTGGGTGGGTGCCCATCATGTCTGAGCTTCTCTTGTAGGACTTTGCTATAGGGAGAATAGTCGTCATCATGATGTTGTGACAGGCTACAGAGGACCTGCTGTTGGTCAGTAGAAGGTAGTAACATATGAAATGACCATGCGGTCATGTAGGCCTGAGCCATGTGTATATGTGCACATTAATCTTTGTGATGAGTTAAAAAGCACACTTCCTGTTGGTATTGAGGAGCAAGCGAACAGCATGTTGGGCCTGACCTTTTTTCTGTAGGGAGCTGGCTTCTTGTGGCTGGCTCCTTTCCATGCTCAGTGGGTTGGCTGCTGTGTCAGGTCAGCCACATTCCAGCAGTGGCATGTGCTGACCTCTGTGTGATCCATCATAGGTCTCCTGCACACTTTTCTCCACTGTGAGGACCTGCACTTGCTGGTGATGTCCAGGCCACTTGCCTGTGCATATGCACGTATCATCTCCCCTCCTTTCCCTCTCCCTCCCTCTCCCTCCCTCTCTCTCCCTCACTCTTCCTCTCCCTCCCTCTCTCTCTCTCTCTCTCACTCTCTCTCTTTTTTTTTTGCGGTGCTGAGAATGGAATCCAGGGTCTAGCACATGCTGGGCAAGCACTGTACTGCTGAGTTACACCCTCAGCCCCACACATGTGTATCTCGATGCTTACATGTGCAGAGGAAGTTCCTGGGAAGAACCAGGAAGAACTATGATTATCTCTGGAGAAATCTAGGAAGGGACACAACATTCTTCCTTTGAACTCTGAATTGCAGCTGGGTGTGGTGGTGTGTTCCTGACACTTCATCTCTTCAGGTGGCTGAGGCAGGAGCATTCCAAGTTCTAGGCCAGGCTCAGCAACTTAGTGAGACCCTGTCTCAAAATAAAAAGTAAAAGGGGGCTGGAGGTGTAGCTCAGTGGTAAAGCCCCTGGGTTCAGTCACCAGTACCACAGTGAATCAAAGAATAAATATGAAATTCATAAGTAAAAGTGCTTGGAGAGATGATGTATGCATGACTTTGGTTTCTTTTTTCTTTGGTACTAGAGATTGAACCTGGGGACACTTTGCCAATGACCCCATGTCCCCAGCTCTATTTAGTTTTTATTTAGAGATTGAGTCTCACTTAGTTGTTTAAGGCCTCGCTAAGTTGCTGAGACTGGCCCTGAACTTGCAATCCTCCTGCCTCAGCCTCTAGAGTCACTGGGATGACAGGTGTGCGCCACCTGTCATTAAACTTAATTTTTAAATAAAGTGCTTAGTATTGCAATTAGACAAGAAAATTAAAGTATTGGAAAAGAAAATGGAAACTTTTGTGATATTTTCGAGTATTTGCTTGTTTTTTTGGACACCTTGAAAGTATTGTTCTAAAAGGAGTGAGACTTTAGATAGGAGGTTAGTTACATCATAAAGAGAGTTTATAGCTGCATTACTATTAGGTGGTATGATGCAAGGTAGATTGCTCTCAGAATACAAGAGCTGTGGATAAACTTACTGGAAATGTGCAGACATGTTGGAAGAATATGAAAATTGTTTAGGCCAAGGGAATTGTGAACAGATCTGTGAATCTTGGCAGACACCAGTGACCACATGTTATCCCCTTCCCACACTCAGCATGGTGACAGGTGCCTTTGTTTTCATTGGGAGCTTGACCTGGGAGTAGCGGGACATGTAGGACTGGCAGGGTTTTGGCACTGGTACTGGGGGCATCATTGAGCCTCAGGCATCACATGGTGCACCTCAGGTGGGTAATGTTAGCTTCCTCCCTTCCTCCAGGTGACTGCTGCCAGGGCGGAAGCTGGGCACAACCGCCGTCACTTCAAGGCAGCTGCCCTGGAGCTGAGTGAAGTGAAGAAGGAGCTGCATGCCAAGGAGCACTTGGTGCACACGCTGCAGGCTGAGGCTGATGAGCTCCAGTGAGTGTAGGGCCTGTGCAGGGCCATTCAGCTGTCCACATGCCATGCAGCGCATCCTGGTGCAGGCAGAACTGGTGGGGCCCCCCGCCCCAGGTCTCATTCACACTCACTTGGTGCTGGACACCTGTCTTTGACCAAATCATCAAGTACTTTGGGGCAAATCAGAATTACTCAACTGCTGTCTGAGGAAGCCACGCTTGACTGGCCACCTAGCCCCTTTCTGCCTTCTTGACCTCAACACAGGCACTGCCCAGTGTGCAGATGCACCCCTGGGGTTTGTGCCCTAGGCACGGAGAAGATTATCATAGCTCCTCACTAGTGCCTTACACTCAGGCACTGGAAGGGCTGGCCATGTGCCCAGAGGTGCAAGTGCACATGAGTGCACACACACACACGTGGTCCGGGAGCCATCACTCAACACCATAATCTGAATTGTGTGGAAAAGCATGTCTCTTGGAGGACTTTGCAGGGCTGTGGGGAACAGTCTGAGTTTCACCAGGATGGCCATGATCCATAGGCTTCATCTTCGATAGGGATGGCAAGTTGAGAGGGTGCTGTTATTTCATTCTTACCTTTTTTTTTTTTTTTTTTTAATGCCAGGATTCGGGAAGGGAAACATTCCCAGGAAATAGCACAGTTCCAGGCAGAGCTGGCAGAGGCCCGGACCCAGCTCCAGCTCTTACAGAAGCAGCTGGACATGCAGCTGAGCCAACAGCCCACAGGGAGCCAAGAGGTGACACCTGGGCCCCTGGCTCCAAGCCCTATCTACTTGGAGAAGTACTTCTATCTTTTTTAAAATATGATATTAAGAGATGTGCAGAAGCTGAATGTTGTGGCACCTGTCTATAATCCCAGCAGTCTGGGAGGTCAAGGCCAGCTTCAGCAACTTAGTGAGGCCCTAGGGAACTTTGTGAGATCCTGTCTCAAAATAAAGTAAACATGACTGAGAATGTAACTCAGTGGTGGAGTGCCCCTGGGTTCATTACCTGGCGCTGCAAAAATAAAGTTCAGAAATACCTTCCAGTCACTTTCCAGTATAAGAATGCCACTTGAGGGGGTTGGGGATATGGTTCAGTGGTAGAGTGCTTGCCTAGCAAGTGTGAGCCCTTGTGTTCAATTCCCAGCTCCACCAAAAGAAACCAGAATGCCACTTTAACGTTCTCTTGATCATGTGATTTTTCTCTCCTTTAGATGGAAAATCTCAAATGGGAGTTGGAGCAGAAAGAGCGAGAAATCCAGTCCTTGAAGCAGCAGCTGGACTTGATGGAGCAGCAGGGCAGGAAGGAGTTGGAAGGCACGCAGCAGTTGTTGCAGGTGGCTGTCCCCGGGCTCCAGGGGGCAGTTGCTGTGGGCAGCAGTTGTGCAGGTGGGCTGCGGGCTCTGGAGTTTGAGTAAAAGTACAGGTGTGATGGTCACTGGATCCTTCACAGCCTGAACAACTACCAAGGAAAGTAGTCAGGGGTGGAAACATTTTACACTTCATCTCGTAGAAGTCAAACACTCTCAGGGCAGAGGCCCACGCCTGTGATCCCAGCAACTCGGGATGCTGAGGCAGAAGGATCACAAGTTTGATGCCAGTGTCAGCAACTTAGACCCTATCTCAAAATAAAAAAGAAAAAGGACAGGGATGCAGCTCAGTGGTAGAGAACCCCGGGTTCCATCCCTAGTGCCAAAAGAGAGAAAAAGAAGGGATCCCTCAGACCTGACCTACAAACCAAGATCTTACAGTGTATACAGTTGTTAGCTTTTCTGAATCTGAATTCACTTTTCTAGAATATCAAGTCCGAGTTGGAAATGGTGCAGGAAGACCTGTCCACAACCCAGAAGGATAAATTTATGCTTCAGGCCAAAGTGTCGGAACTGAAGAGCAACATGAAGACTCTGCTTCAGCAAAACCAGCAGCTGCAGCTGGACCTCCGCCACCGTGTGGCCAAGGTGGTGTTCAGGCCTATGTGCCTTTCAGATTACCTGACGAGTGCTGTAGACCTGTTTGGGCGGGAGGTCGGCGGACTTCACACATAACATAGCCAGCCAGTATGGAGCAGCTGCTGAGACAGTAAATGACAGTGGAGGATTCTGCCTGGACAACAGGCCAAATCATTTTATTTTGGTGCCTTTTCCAATGAAAGGTTTGCTTCTTTCACAAACCCAAATGCCACTGTGTTCTAATAAGCTTTGGAAGTCAGGCAAGAAGGAGTCTGCTGGAGCAGAGTGCTGCCAGGCATCTCAGGCAGGAGCCCCTGCTCTCTGCATCCCTGCACAAGTGTCAGCATAGCCAGCAGGTCTGCACTCAGTCCCTATGAGCTGTTGTCCTGAGAGGCAGGGGCAACAAATTCTCCTGGGCATCATTTGCTATCTGTGGAACAGCTATGTCCTAGAGGAGGAATCTGAGGAGCTGGAAAATGTACTTGATTTCCTAGGGAAGCTCAGTGTGGAGGTTTGGGTCCTGGGGAAGCTATCAAGCGAGGCTTGATGGCCTGGCTAGGTCCTCCTGAGGGCCCAGGCTCAGGCTGTGTTCAGTTGTGTGTGTGGGGAATGAAGCTGTCGATCATCCGGCTGATCTCCCATCTCTGTGATGGTCAGGCTGTGCTGTTAAAGGTTAGGACTGTCTTCTTTCTGGGATCCCCATCACATTGGGGCCTCCTGACTCAGGTCAGGAGACTGGTGGGGTGGTGCGGGGAAGCTAATGATGTGTTTTTATAAACAGAGGAAGGAACCAAAAGGTGAGACCAGCTCCTCTGGACCTGCGACGCCCATCAAGATCCCTGACTGCCCTGTCCCAGCCTCACTGCTGGAGGAGCTTCTGAGGCCCCCGCCTGCTGTGAGCAAGGAGCCCCTCAGGAACCTGAACAGCTGTCTGCAGCAGCTCAAGTACGGCACCTGTCCTGTGCCCTATTTGATGTAGGGCAAACAGCCTGTTGAACTGGGAGAGTTGCACCTGCTGCATGGCTTGCCCACAATACAGGGCAGGCCTTCTCACAGGCAGGGCCTCCAGCCTGTGCCAGGCAGAAGCTGCTCAGAGCAGACTGCTCTCAGATGCAGGAGGCCTCAGTTTTACACCTGTTTGCTGTGGGCCGAGCCTGCTGCTCAGGACAGCAGAGGCCTGCATTGTAGAGTGCGGCCATATGGGTGACCCCATAGGTGACTCTGGGAGTACGAGTCACATGCTCTAGCCTTGGGCAATAGCTTCCACCCAGTGAGGTGGGAGGCATCTCCCTGGAGCACATGTCTAAGCCAGGCAGCACGCTGGCTTTCTCACAGAATGAGGGACAGTACTGAGCCCTGACCTTGGCTGTTTTTGTGGGTCTGTGATGGACATGAGAGAATCCGCTGCCACCGCCTGAACCTGGGTAGGGGGTTGTGGATGTTGGCTTCTTCTTGGCCCTTGCATGACCAGGTTTCTTCTGCTTCTTCCCATCTCCCCAGGCAGGAGATGGACAGTCTGCAGCGCCAGATGGAGGAGCACACCATCACTGTGCACGAGTCCTTATCCTCCTGGACTCAGGCAGAAGGCCCCCCAGCAGAGCAGGTGAACCCCAGGGAAGACACAAAGCAATCAGGTGGAAGTGGGGCTCCCCAAGGAGCACCAGACCAGTGACCGCACGGCCCTCCCCCTGGGGTGTGCAGCTGCTAGAAGGAGTGTACCTGTTTTGGTGCTGTGTGTGGTATTGTGCTCTGCATTTTGCTTCTGCCTTTGACAAGGAGCGAGATAACAGAAAGACAGGCAAGGATTAGAGAAACAAATTCGAAATCACAACTAGCTTTTCCCGTGAGTAACCAAACCTCCACCTCTGGCTTAGATCTCGTGAGGACTGTGTGTGTGTCTGCGTGACAGGTTGTTTGCAGAAGGAGGTGTCTTGTGAGGGACAGGATCTGCTCTTGGAGGGCAAGACCAGTGGCCAGGGAAAGATACTGCCCAGTGGGCTCTGTGGGCAGCAGCATCTGGTCAGACCAGGGCGCAGTTTCTCACTTCCTTGTTCCATTCAGTAAGAGCTTTCCTTTCCTGCAGAAATGAAATTTTATTTGCACCTTTGGCTTTTTCTTTTTTTCTTTTTTTAATAGCCATCCCATAATACAATGTATATAGAAGAACTGAAAATCATAACCTTTTAAAACCGTATGCCTATATTATTTAAGAAGAAACTAATTGTCTTTTTATTGATTGCCTTTTGAAAATTCGCTGTTGGAAAATAATGTACATGTAGGGTTTAAGAATGTCAGTCAGAAACTTATATTTTAAGAAATATAGTTATTTTATTTACTCTACCTTCTAAAACCAAACATTGTCACCCAGACAAGGCTCTGTTTTAACTTTACTTTTTCCCGAGGGTCTTTGCTTCCTGCCCAGTCTCTTCATAGTTTGTGACACAGGCCTGCCAGGCTGCTGTGTGGACCCTCTCACTTGGTGGGCAGGAACAAGTGGGACCCTCATTTGGCCCCTGGGGAAGAGGGCCTAACTTGTATGTGGGTCACAGGCCTTATGCTGTGCCCCCTGCACCATGTCTGGGGACCCATAGGGATGTCTGTCAGCCAGTGTGGTCATCAGGAGGCCCTGTTGTCCCCAGTGTCAGCTGGACTCAGGAGATGTCTGGAAGAGACCTGCTGGCTCTGGGGGATGGCGGCCATGGCCTCCTGAGAAACGGGAGGTTCAGAGACAGGTGCCTCGCTTATGCGGCCTTTTCCCACCTGGGAGATGAAGGCTGCATCCACTGACTGCAAGGGTTGAACACTAAATCTACAATAGTATTTATTGTTGCAGGTTAGACAGGGGGAGGTCCAGGTGGTCCCTTTGAAGACCTGCCAGTCTGCAGATGAAGACCTCCATGTCAGGGACCAACCCCAGTAGGCTTGTGTCAGTAGGAGGAAGCAGGTGGAGTTTTCAAGCGGATGTGTTCTCTTGTAGTGTATCGAGGAGGTTAACTGTCATGGCTAAACTAACATTGACCACAGAGATGTGTGGCATTTAGAAATATTCCCTCATGAGTGTTGGAACTTGTAAAATGTGTATATCTTGTACAGGATTAATCTTGAAATACTTGAAAATTTCATTTTAAGTTGGAAATTGTTTCTGACTACATTGTTCTTTACCATTAGAAAGGAAAATGGAAATTTACATTCTTATTTATTTTGGCGGTTACCTTTTGTTTTAATTTTTTTTTTAAGAGAGAGTTAATTTTATTTATTTTTCCATCTGGCCTGTTTCTCCGACACCCAGCTATGCATGTGGTGCTGGGGTTTGAACCCGGGTCTTCGCGCTTGCCAGGCAAGGGCTTCAGCTGCTGAGCTACTGCTGCAGCACCCTGTTTCAGTGTGAAAGCAGGAAATGTCGCTGGCCTCACTCTGGCAGAGCTGCCTTCTCCTGCTCCATGTGGGCCTTTTCTCCTAGGAGAGGACACACTGCTGTGCCATCTGCTGGACACCATGTCTGTCCCTCTCCCCTTTCTGCCTTGGCTGTCCTGGGCGTGTGCCTTGGGAGCAGCCCTCACCAGGACTCTGGGTTCCTCCAAGGGCCTGGCCTGCTAGGCTCAGCCTGTGTCTTCCGTGCTGCAGCTCGGGGCCCACAGCTCCTGCTGGAGCTGTGCTGTCTTGAGGCTCCTGGAGGTTTCTAAGCTGCTGGTGCGTTTTATGCTCAAGGGGATCCTACTGCACCTCCACCTCCCAGAGCTAGATTCTTGGCTGGACACAGTTGGAGTTGTTGTTTCTGTGGATGAGGTGGGAGTGATGGGGTTTGCTCACAGCAAACAGCAGCCAGGTCTGGAGTGTTGTCTTATGACAGGCTTGCCATCCTATGTGTGCATGTTGTTCATCTACACACTGTGTGTAAGACATGTCCTGTGTAGGGAGCATTGACTGGCGTAGTTTATGATGCCATTGCCTGTCTCTCTTATGTCCCCAAAACAATGCATTTCAGTGTGGTTTCCATTGATAGTTTTTCTCTGGCATCCATCAGATAGATGCCCCACACATCTTACAGATTTATACCACTTCATTCTGCTCCCTGGAAGGTGTTTTTTGATAGGATGTGCACCTGACTACTCAGGCCTGGGTGCAGGGAGAAGGGCAGCCTGTGAGACAGGATCAGGAAGTTTGTTGGCCCTCCCTCAGTTTAAGAATTATTTTCTTGGTACAGGGGCACTGCAAAAGCCATGAGCCCACAGTTAACATGACACAGATTCCTATTTCCATGAGTATTTTTTTTTAAAACAAAAATTGGCAAGTGTAGAAAATTCTGGGAGTGAAAGGGACCAGCATACTTGAAAGGGAAGTGTCCTGCAGCCTTCCTTCCGAGGACCCCAGCAATGTTTGCTGTAGTGTGAGATTTCCGAGCCTTATACTAACAAGTATATTGACAACGTTCTAGGAAAATCTCATTCTGGGGTGGTCTCAGGTTCTGGGCAGATTCTAGAGGGTCTGTGTTTTAAAGGGTCTAGAAATTCAGTGGTTTTGAGTTACTCATTTCTATTAAAAATGTCTTACAAAAGGAGTCATTAGTTTGGGGCTGTTCCTGGGAAAGAGGTCACTATATGTAACAGATTGTAACTTCAAAAAGCATGTTGATTTTTTTTTTTATGAATATAAGCGTGCTTGGGAATTCCTTAAATTTTGTGCAATAAACTATTTTTGGTAAAGGTTCTCATATTTCCTTTGGGGGCTTCGTTGTAATATTTACATTTTGTCACATTTGGGAGTAACTTCTTCATCTCCCGTTGTCACACTCTGTGCTACAGTGTCTGTGTTAAAAGAGACTTCTCTTCTGCCAAGGCTTCTGGCAGGACCTAGCTCCATGCTGTTGTTTTGGGCCATGTAAGAGAAGTGGGTCCCCACCTTTCACCTCATCTGCCATATGGCCCATCCCATCACCAGCAGCAGGGAGAGGGGAAGCAGGTATTCGGGGCCAAGTGCCATGGGCCAGAGCCCCTGCCAGCTCCTCCCTGATATTGTGGGTCATCTTCAGCGCCTTGGCTCCCCACATTTTCTTGTCTTTCATGCCCTCCGTTTTTTGTACTCAGAATTAAACCCAGGGGTGCTCCAGCGCTGAGCTACCTCCCCATACAGGGCTGGCCTGGAACTTGCCAGAGACCTGTCTCAGCCTCCTCAGTAGCGGGGATTGGGCCAGCAGGCCTGTCCCTCATGTTGTTTTTGGGTGATGAGTTCACTGAGTGTAGTTAGCTAAGTGTCACTACTAACGGCCTGCACAGGGGAAGAAGAGTAGAGGCAGAAGTGAGGCAGGATCAGGCTCAGTGGAATCTCTTTCCTGTGGGGCACTGGATCAGCTCCAGTAGCCGGGGGCCAGGTGGCTCTGTGCTGTGGTCAGCTTAGGCCCTGACTACCTTTCCTGTGGCCTTAACTTCCTCAAATTGAGGTTGCACTGTTTTTGTGTCCAGCATCCAAAAGGTTTTTCTATGTCCAGGACTTTTTCCTGTTTACAAAGTTGCTAAGCATCTGTGGCACTGAACTGGGTGCCCTGCTATCTTTAAGCTCTGTCTACCATGTTAAATAGTCACTCTGCCCACCCTCTCACACGGTGGGCATTGTGGGAGTGGGCTTTGGTGTGACTTGTGGGCTTTAGGGGATGCCTGACATCCAGACCTTAATAGTGAAGGATGGAGACTGAGAACAGGTGTGCTTTGAGGAGTTCCTGTTCCCAGAAGCAGTGGATGCTACCACACTGCGTTGCCAATAGCTGGGCATGTAGCTCAGTGGCAGAGAGCTTGCTTGGCATGCACGAGGGCCTGTGTTCAATCTCCAGATACCCTTTCCCACTGTTGGTGTGAGGAACCTGTGTACCATCCTCACAGCCCCCAGGATGGCACAGATGGAAGCCTGGTCCCACTACACACTGGCCAGCAATGGCAGGCCATCATCCCGTTTCCATACTCTATCTCCAGCTTAGGTGAAGGCTGAGGGTGGCGCCTATAGGAGCCAGGGAGCCCAAGATCAACGCAGGGCTGAGGAGCACTGGCGCCTCTCTGAAGGCAGCTCCTTCTGGTGGGACAACTTGCCCAAGGAAGCTCCCGCTTAGACCTTCACCTGGGGACCTGCAAGTGACTGGTGAGCTTTTTCACACATCATCTCTGCAATGTCACCTTCACAGCAAAATATTTTTGAGGATCATGTCTGAAAACCCTGAAGTGTGGCAGAACTCTGTGGAGGGACAGTCCACGGGAGATGAGATATGTTCATGTGTTAAAGGTCTCTTGTGAACATTAAACGTGTTTCCAGAGACTGGTGGAGGACTTATGGGGATGGAGCCCAGGGACTGGCATATGCTGGGCAAGGACTCTACCACAGGGCTACTTTCCCAATCTTTCTTTTTAGTTTGAAATAGAGTCTCATTAAGTGGCCCATGCTGATCTTGAACTTGCAATCCTGCTTCAGGCTCCCTGGTAGCTGGGATAACAGGCATGTTCCACCTGGTGTCCAGAGACCTGGGCAGACCAAAGTGCATTCTCCCAACACTTAGTGCTTCCCCTTCACCCAACAAGTAGACCCTGTCCTTTGACTTTCCTGTGTGGGAATCAACAACCTGTGGGCTATCTCTGAGCCTTCTTGTGATGCCATCCACCCAGCCCAGGGCATAGCATTTGTACTGTTCTGGCTCTGGGGCCTGTAGGATTTAACCTCAGGGTCTTGAGCCTGATTTCCTTGGCTCTGTCACAACATTGTATATGACTGTGTTTCTACAGGCACACAACACTCCTGATAGCAGTCTCAGAGGGACAGTGAGAAAGAGAGTTTTTCATGTGGCTTTTGTTGCTCTGATACTTAGTTGTATATGTGGTGCTGGGGTTTGCACCCGCATCCTTACGTATGCCAGGCAGGCACTGTAACCGCTGAGCCACTGCTCCAGCCCCATGATAGCAGTCTTAATGAGTGTAGGTCCTTCTAATGTAAGAAAGTAAGAGATGAAGACATCACTAGCTGCTCCCTGATCTAGGGCTTATTCCAGGGCAGTCCCCTCCCCCAGGGGATTAATACTGCTTTGCCTCACCTGCCTCAGTTTATTGTAAAGGTTAAATGGAACTATATAGTTTTGCCAGGTGTGATGGGCATGTCTGTAATCTTAGTGATGTGGGAGGCTGAGGCAGAAGGATCTCAAGCTCAAGATCAGCCTCAGCAACTTAAGGAGATCCATGTCTCAAGAAATAAATAGGACTAGGGATGTGGTCAAGTGCCTCAGGGTTTAATCCCAGGTGCCAAAAAGGAAAAAAAAAAAGTATAATTTGCCTTATAAAGTATATAATTTGCATTCACAGCTCCTGGGGCTATGAAGGGTTTCTTGTAGTTCCTCTCAGTGCTGCTCAGTCCCCAGCAGTGCATTCCCAGACCCCCTGAGTCGGCTCTGAGGGTTGGGTGCATCCACATGGCATCTGTGCAGCTGGCTCTGAGCCAGCCTGTTGATTGTGTGGTGTGCAAAGCCTCCATGGGCCTTTCCAGGGTGCTCCTTAGGCCTGCCCAAATTCTCAGCCACTCGGCTGTGTCTGTCATGTGCCAGGAGGCAGCTCCAGCCTCTACAGCTCTCTCCAAGGGCCTCTGCACCTTGCCACTTCCCACCAGAAATGAAATGTTAGGGCAGGAGTGCAGGAAACCACCACTGAGAGTTCCATCAAACCACTGCCCTCAGAAAATGCTCAGTTCCTCTCTGCTTCATCTGCGCACTCCTTAGAAATCCGCTTCTCCCTACTGGGCAGTCCGCTCCCTTCTGCCTAATGTCAGATGGTGACCAACAGCAGAATTGGCTTAGCCGGGGAGTCCCGATGTCCAAATCCTCATTCTGTGTAACTGCACACACACTGCACGAGGACAGGGCGAGGAGACGCCATTAGCAGGACCCCATCATGACAGTGTTGGCCAGAGACCCCAAAACTCCATGGCTTAGATGAGAGGTTTTACTCCCCGAGACAGTTCCGGTCAGGGCAGCTTCACAGTGCTGAGCTCCTGGCTGCATTCGTTGCTTTCCATGGCGATCCCCAGCTACAAGCAAGTATCCGTTACTAGAGGACCGGTGGACCCTGTCCTATACATGTCTCTGCTTCAGCACTGCTTGGAAGGGCTCCATCATCCTTTAAGGCACGTGTACCTATGTGTACAAGTAGGTAGTCTGGATGCCAGTGTTGACAGCTTTCACCGTGTGTGGCACGTGGCACGTGGCACGTCAACTCTAAGACAGGCACTTGCACCCCCTTTTACCACAGGGAATCTTTTTCCACCCAGTCACCCAGAAGGCAGGTGGCCTGGCCAGGCCTGGTGTTCTTACCAAAGACCAAATGGGAGGGTCTTGGGACAGCCTGCTGGTATTGTGCTCCCCGATTTAAGGAGGAGTTACCTGCTACCCCATAAACCTGCTGCACAGTGACAGTAGATGGAAGATGCATCTAACATGCCAAACCACAGAGCATCAGCTGAGCCACGCTGCACACTACTGGGCCCCTGCTGGCCAGGGGCAGCAGTCTGCTACCGCTGCCAGGTACAAGTGGGTTTCCCTGAAGCCAGGTCACCTCCACACTGTGGCTGGAAGCCTGTGAGCTGAGCCATTGCAGGACCCCTCTGTACTCAGTAATTGAAAACAACCAACGAGCAGGCATAGTGAGGCCTGTGATCCCAGCTATTCCAGAGGGAAGGCTGGGGACTGCAAGTTAGAGACCAGTCTCAGCAGCTTAGCAAGACCCTGTGACAAAATGCTAGGGGCCGGTGGTGTAGCTCAGTGGTGGAGCACCCCTAGGAGCAATTCCCAGTACCAAAAGAACGACAAATAACAGAAAGACATGACAAGTGGCAAAGCTTCACTCTAACAAGGTTGTTTTAAAAAAAAGTTGGCATAATTTAAAGACAGACTTTCAATGCATGCATTGGTAAGTTTGGACACCTATGTGCCATGTTGCAGTAACCCCTAAGAAGCTGCAGAACATTTCCAGTCCCACCCCATTAGGGACAGCTGCTGTTCCCAGGTCTACCACCACAAGCTCTGCCTGTCCTCAGGGCTCATGGCAAGACTTGCTGCACCATACACTGCTCTGTGGTCACACACCATCATGACGTGGACAGACACTCGGGATGTTTCCAGTTTGAGGCTGTCATGAACAACATGGTTATGGACACCTTTAAACCTCCAAGACATCTACTTCCCCTCCTCTTGGGTATGTACCTAGGGCTACATCACTGAGGTGGTCTTGGTCTGCTGGGTTGGGGTGGGGGACTATAACAAAGTACCGCAAGCTGTGTGGCTTAAAGACAACAGAAATCCCTCTGTTCTGCAGGCTGGGAGTCTAAGACACTATGGATGTAGTGTGTGGTGAGGCCTGCCTTCTGGTTCACAGGTGGCACCCGGCCGTGTCCTGGCCTGCTGGAAAGGCTAGGGGTTGTCTCAGGCTTCTTCTGTAAGGGCTGTAATCCTGTTCATGAGGGTTCTGCACCAGGACCTAATACCATTACCTTGGGGGTTGGAATTTCAACATATGAAGTTTGGGGAACACGAACATTCAGACAAAAGCAGAATGGCATTTTTTAATGATTCTGCAAAATCGTTAATGCATTTTACACTCCTACTAGCAATATCAGAATTCCAAAACTTTCAACACAAAATTTGATATTGTCATTTTAGTCTTAGCTGTTCTCATGGGTGTAAAGAAGGATTTTTTTTTTAAGTACTGGGAATTAAACCCAGGGTGCTCTACTGCTGAGCTACATCCATCCATATTTTTTTAATTTTGAAACTGTTGCTGAGTTGCTCAGGCTGGCCTCAAACTTTGGATCCTCTTTCCTCAGCCTGTATCACTGGAATTACAGGCAAACATTATTGTCTTCAAATTTATTGTTTCTTCTTTGCTGTTCAGTCAACTGTTAGTACCATACAATGACTTTTTTTTTTAATAGAGAGGGACAGAGAAAGGATCAATTTTATCTAGTTTTTCATGTGGCTTTCATTGCTCTGAGACTTCATTGTGTACATGCCGAAGTTTGAACTCCTGTACTTGCACATGCAAGGAAAGCACCACAACTGTTCAGCCACTGCTCCAGTCCCCCAATGATTTTTTTAATTGCAATTTTTTATTGAAAAATACACAAAGTGGCTATGGCTAAAGAAAGTTTAAAAAGCAAGTAACAATAAAAGAAAATGTTTCTGCTATAAGACCTGCAGTACAAAAAAGTAGTGTTTGAATACCTGGATAATACACCCATTTTGCAGTAGTGCAGCTTTTAAGCAGATATTGTTGACTGTCTCTCATCCACACAGAGTTACAACTCCACATTTAAACAACGTGCTGACAGTTCCCAAAGAAAACTTTTTAAAAAGGCATGATCCGGGCATTCCCTCATTTGACCAGCTCCATCTAAAGTTTGGAATGTGCAGAATGACTTAGATTATATCTAGAGTAAGCCACAGACAAGGTTGCACTTAATCAGTTTTCTAAAATAAGGTTTCAGGACAATGACAGTAAGATAAAGGAAGAAAACGTGCAAGAATGAAATCTTAATTATATACAGGTGTATGTATATATATACACATTTTTTTTTAAAGAGAGGGACAAAGAGGGAATCAATTTAGTTTTTCATGTGGCTTTTGTTGCTCTAACACCCAGTTACATATGTGGTGCCAGGGTTTGAACCTGCATCCTCATGCATGCCAGGCAAGCGCCATAACCACTGAGCCACTGCTGCAGCCCCACATGTGTATTATTTATTTTTGACAGCAGGGGAAAACGTTCTGCAGATAAGTCACAAACAAAAGCAAATAAACAATTCTGTACAAGAAATGTAACACTGTATGATGCCTTCGCTTTGCTGTCATCGTTCATACACACTTGTGCACTTGACCATCACCATCAACATCTGCCTCCCTGGTCATCAGCCTCTTCATCTGCTGACCACGTCTCTCCAAGGTTGGTCACCACATGGTGATGCTCTGCTGCACTGAGACAGCCACTGCCATCCTCATCAAGCACACAGAATGCTTCTCTAATTGCTTCTTCACTGTCATTTTTCTAGCCGTCATTGTTAAATTCAGGGAAGGCAATTGTGCCATTACCATCAGCATCTACTTTGTTAATGATGCCCCGCAACTCTGCTTTGGGGGTTCTGCCCAAGAGACCTCATTACAGTTCTCAAATCCTTTGTTATAGTTCCATCACTGTACTTGTCAAATAGTGAAACTGCTTCTTTGAATTCAAATCCATGTGATTTCTCTTCTCTGGACTCAACTACTTTTCTACTGATTTTTTGCCAAGTGTTGCATAAACATCTTCATGGCTCTTAGCCTGCAATCTGCTCTTCAGTTAGTTGGTCAGCCAGACTGCAAGGGCTGCTGGCTTCCCAGACCTTCAATCAAGGATACCAACGATATTTCTAAGTTTTTTTCCCCCATTAAACACATGCGCACACACAGACGC
This sequence comes from Aplodontia rufa, assembly GCA_004027875.1. Lineage (NCBI taxonomy): Eukaryota > Metazoa > Chordata > Mammalia > Rodentia > Aplodontiidae > Aplodontia > Aplodontia rufa. Next base: position 55,718 of record PVKS010000099.1, read on the forward strand.
ACACTCCCTAGGCACAGCGGCACACGGCTGTAATCCCAGCTACTGTGGAGGCTGAGGCAAGAGGATCACAGATTCAAGGCCAACCTTAGCAGCTTAAGATCCTGTCTCAAAATCATAGGTGTACACGTATACACACACAGCCAGCCAGACCGACCTTAGCTTGCGAGGGCTTAATTCCTTGCACCACGGGCAGGACTCCACACACATCCTGTGCTGCTCTGCAGGGTCTGGGAGGCAGCAGGGTGTGAGCACTGTGGCAATGCTATACATGCTATGGTGGGTCTCTGTCCCCTGCCACTTCACAACCTCCCCTGCTGGTTCCAACCCTCCGTGTAGGCCCTGATGTGGAGGACAGTGATGCCGATTTTGTGGATGATGTGTTCGTGTCCTCTTGGAGTTGAAGAATGAAACCAAGGGACACTGAGGCGAGCATAGACAGATTTTATTTTATGGGAAGTAAAGCATAGGGAAAAGAGCAGACTCCCCCAGAGTGGCTATGGGGACAGAGCCTTATCTGCAGCTAGGTTTGCCCTTTTTATAGGAAGTTCTCCCTTCAATTGGTCATTCTCTCCTTTCCCCCAAACCTAGGGGGTGAGAAATTCTGGTTGGGTCCAGCCTTGGGTTTGTACCTCAAGCATCAAAAGAAGGAAATGTGGTTCCTTCCTTAGCAAAACGGAGTGTTTGCATTTGAAACCACCTTGTCAGACCCTTCTTATTAGCATTGGAGGATGTCAAATTGATCTTAAAGGGAAAAAAACCCCATTTTCCCCTTGATTGACTCAAGCATTCTAACTACTCTGGCTGCCTAACTTTTCCTATCTCAACAGCACCGGGTGACAGGTAAAGGATGAGGTCCACTCCGCTGGGCTGCTTGGAGCTGTCCACGGAGCCACCGCCACCGGTACAGCGGGCTGCGGAGCACAGGCCCGGGGTCCTGCCTGCCCGGGTCCAGCTCAGCTCTCCCTGCGGCCCCCAGCCTGGGTCCCCGTCTCAGTGCCCGTCCCCGTGCAGGGTCCCGGGCGTCCCAGGACCTGTAGCCGGGGCGTCTCGAGGCAGGGAGGTCCCCGAGGCTGCCCGGCCCAAGCGCCGCCGCCGAGGGAAGCCCCCGGCTGCCCGCGCCGCCGCCTGCGCCGCTGCCCGAGTAGCGGCCGAAAGGCGCCGCCGCCGCCACCCACTGCGGCCACCACCGCCATCGCCGGCCGTCCCCGTGCAGACGCGGGAACCGCCGCCCCCTCGGCCACGGCCGCCATCCGCCGACTCGGGACCCGGCGCAGGCGCGGCGCGGGCAGCCGGGGACCTCGCTGGACGGCGGCGCTCGGGCCCGGCGCAGAGGCGGCAGCCGCGATGCTGTGGCCGCGGCTGGCGGGCGGGTGGGCGGCGCTGGCCTGGGAGCTGCTGGGCGCCTCGGTGCTGCTCCTCGCTGTGCGCTGGCTCGTGCGGCGGCTGGAGAGACGGCCTCGGGGCCTGGGCCGCGGCGGGACCCCCGCGGCCCCCGCCCCCGGTCCAGGTAGGGCAGAGGCCCGGCTCCGCGGAGGCGGGGAGCGGCGGGCGGGGCGGCAGCCGGGCCGCTGGCGAAGCTGCGGACGAGTGCGCGGGGCGAGGGCCTATGGTGTCGGGAGGCTGGCGGTTTCCTCGGGGACTCCCTGTCGGCCCTGGGGGCGCAGAGGCAGGCACCTCCCTGTCGAGGTGATCGCTGGACTTGGAGCAGCTGCGCTGGCGGGGTCTACCTGTTGCGGGCTTCGTGCCTGGGACCAGTGCTCACTCCCGCGCCGCCACGTGTCCCTGGGGACAGCTTAGCGGGAGCAGTGGCCCCCAGTTCAGGAGCTTCCGTGACAGCGGCAGGAGCAGAGCGCTAGGGTCTTGTCGCAGCCCCACGAAGTGCCGGTGTGCAGCCTCGAACTGTGCTATGTGTCGGTTCTGTGGAAAGACCTGGCGGAAAACTCAGGAGCGTCCCATGCACCGTGGCTCAGCCTATTGCTGCATGCCCTGTCCAGTCCCCGGGCAGGTGTGGAGGCTACCTTGTGGAAACCCTGATTTGGCCTCCCTAGTGGCTCAGCTGGGTGGCTGCAGGCCCTCTGGGGTCCTAGGGGCAGGTGTGGAGATTACCTTGTGGAACCCCTGATTTGACTTTCACAGTGGCTCAGCTGGGTGGCTGCAGGCCCTGTGGGATCCCGGGGCAGGTGTAGAGGCCACCTTGTGGAACTCCTGATTTGATTTGGCCTTCTTTCCTCTGCGTCCCATACTGCTGTCCACTCCCTGCTGGACTGTGCATCCTGCATGCGTCCGGGGCCATGTTCCATTCACTCCCCACCTCAAGTCTGACATCATCCTGAAAGAGTTCCTTAAGCACACGATAGATGATGCTTAGCAGTAAACAAAGCTGATGGTGGGCTGCATTAGCACCTTGGAGCCAAAAGGGCATTTGGGGGTGGGTAATTTTACTTCTCATGTGCTGGCTTTGCAGCTGAAGAAAGAGGTCCCAAGAGGGTCAGGACCCTGCTAAGCAGAGACCAGGTGGGATGTGGGCCCTAGTTTGTCCATTTCCACTCAGTACTGCCACAGACACTAAGCAGCACACGGACTGAACATGAACCAGACGCTGCAGAGAACGCTATGGATAGAGACTTGGGCAGGCGGAGTGGCACAGGTGTGTAGCGCTAGCAATTGGGGAGGCTGAGGTAGGAGGGTAACAAGTTCAAGGCCAGCCTGGGCAGCTCAGACTTGTTTAAAAGGGAGGGCTGGAGGTGTAGCTTAGTGGTAGAGCACCCCTGGGTTCAATCAGGTTCAATCCCCAGTGCCCTCCCCCCCCTAAAAAAAGTTGTATGTGTGTAATTTTTTCAGCTTTGTGTTTAATTTTGAAATCATTTTAGGTGGGCTTTTGGAGCATTTGCCTCACATGCATGAGGTCCCAGGTTTGATCCTCAGCACCGCATACACAAATAAAAGAAAAACAAAAATGAGGTGAAACCTTTTTAGGTGTATCAAAGATTCCAAAAGCAGTACAAACCAACTGAACTCTTGTGAAAAGGTGTTGGACATTGCCAGCTATAGGGAAATACAAGTTAAACCTAAAAATGAGATATCACTACACACATATTAGAGTGGGTAAAATAAAAAATATGGGTATTGCCAAAATGACAGAGACATTAAGAAGCTGGGTCCTACATGCTGCTGGTAGGGTGCTTAGTAGTGAGGTCCCTCAGTCCCTCAAGGGAGCAGACTGGCAGTTTTTCCAGAAAGTTAAATCTGCCCTGTGTTCCTGAGCATTTGTCATAGAGAAATGAAAACTTACTTTCACACAAAAATCTATATGTGATTTGCAAGTGCCCAAGACCAGAAGTTACCCAAATGTCTCTTGAGGGTTCAACAGACCACCATGTTCATGTGCAGGGTGAGCCCCAGCAGGACCCAGTGCAGGATCCGGGCCTTGAGCATCGTGCTGAGTGAGGAGGGCCTTGGTCAGGTCAGTGCCGTGTATCTGTCAGTGATGGAGAGCAGGTTTAATGCCAGACCCAGGAACCGTGGGTGAAATTGAATGTCACCATAAGGGGCAGCAGGAGAGAGCTCTGGTGACTGTTGGATGAGTTCTCATGCTGGTTAAGAGCACAAATCTACAGGTCCCATGCATAAAGATTCTGGCTTTGCTAGTGCCCTATTGTTATGTAAAGTACCAGCCTTAGGGGAGAACTGGGTGATGGGTGCAAGGGTCTCCATATGATTTTTTTTTTTTTTTTTTTTTACAAAGAGGGACAGTGAGAGAATCAGTTTTATTTAGTTTTTCAAGTGGCTTTTCTTGCTCTGACACTTTGGTGCTGGGGTTCAAACTTGCATATTCATGCATGCCAAGCAAGCGCCGTAACTGCTGAACCACCACTCCAGCCCCCCTTGGTATGATTTTTGTAATTTCTTATGAGTCTACAACTATTTGAAAATAAAAGGACTAGAGCGTTCATTGGCTCAGCGGTTACAGCACTTGCTGGCAAGCACAAGGAATCTGGTTTGAAACCCAGCACCATGTACACAATTGAGTGTCAGAAAAACAAAAAAAGATGAAAAAATAAAGTTGATTCTTTCTCTTATTCTCCCCCCCTCTTAAAAAAAGGAAAAAGTGAAAGTAATTCTGCATGCTCTCCTTTAGATTCCATAAATGTTAGAGGAGGCCACACACCAGTATGAAATCCAGGAAATTAACATTGACGGATCACTGTTAGCCAGTTTTCAGACCTAACTCAAGTTTTGCTGTCCTGGTCCACGACCCAGGAGGTCGCACTGCTGTGTCTGAGTCCACTGTAGCATCACTGAGTTACTCTTACCCAGGTTCAGCACATGGTGGCCCCCACCTGTGTTATGAACAAAGTCCTTGGAGCACAGTCCTGCCTTTTTGTTCACTTGCCACCTGTGGCCAACCTGAGGGATGAGAGGTTCCATCTTGCAGGAGTGGTTGCTGACCCCTTGTTTCACCTGTGGCTGAGGAGCCTGTCTCTCACCAACTACAGGCTACTCCAGATCTACCCACTGGCAGAGCACATGATTGCTGCTTGCTCTTGTCTTTATCTTAGAAGTCAGTAGGTTAGTTCTCCCCACGTGTGCACTATCCATTGTTTATGTAATACTTGAGTGTGTGAATCATAAATGTGTTTCTGGAAGTCTTATTAAAAACAGAGGCCTACTTTCCCCATCCCTTTCTGTCTGGTTCCTTCTTATCCCCATTGGTGGCCAGTCCTATGAGTTTCTGTGTGCATACCGACCTGAACCATCTGGGAGTAGCAATGTTAGCAGCTGCATTTTTGTTTGTGTTCTGACTTTCTGAGATGGTGAGTACTGATTCTGAAAGATGAAGTTCATGTTCCTTGATGTTTTAATAGCTGTTGCTGGCATTCTCAGAGTCGTCACTGTCACACAGCGGGACAGACTTCTCGTTATAGACTAAGAATAGCGTTATTACATCCTTTTGGTAGGTGAGGAAGCTGAGGCTGAGTGCTGAAGGAAGTTTCCTAGGGTTGCAGTGGGTGGCGTAAGGAAGGTGGTGAAGTTCCACAGAGGCAGATCTCCCTCAGACACTTGCCTAAGTTAAAGTGGCTTTAGAGTAAGGACACTGTGAAAAGTGGGACCCGCTCAGGTACACACTTTGCCAGTATGCCACACCCTTGCCCTGCAAGCTAACTGGTTGTCTTGGACCTAGGTGCTGTGGCAATGGATGCTGTGCTGGCTCGATTAAAACTCCTGAGTCCTGATGACCTCAGAGAGGAAGTCACCAGAGCGGGATTGAAATGTGGACCCATCACATCAACCACAAGGTTCATTTTTGAAAAGAAATTGGCTCAGGCTTTGCTAGAGCAAGATGGAGCGCTGCCTTCCTGTCTTCCGGAGCTCAGGGAGAGTGCTACCCCACTACTCGGTCAGGACACACTGGGGACCCTGCCAGCGGCTGGAGGAAACCCGGCTCGGCAGACCAGTTTTCCTGAAGACAGAGATTTTGGTTACAGCGTGGGCTTGAATCCCCCAGAGGAGGAAGCTGTGGCATCCAAGACCCGCCCAGAGCCCTTCAGTACCTCCATCAGGAACACCACCCACAAGGCTGCAGTGACTCCCACGAAGGAGCCGGCCCTGTACTATGGAGTGTGCCCGGTGTACGAGGATGGCCCCGTGAGAAACGGTAATGTGGCCGTGGTGACGGGGCATGCCCTGAAAGCTCAGAGGTACAGATAGAGCACCCTTGTGTGATCTCAGTGTCCAAGCTTAACCTGTGCGCATCCATGTTAGGAATTGTGATCCTTAGGAAGCAGGATCCTGGGAGTTGTGCTCGACTTAGTGCTGACTGGCTGGCTGTCTTTGTTAGCAGCTCTGATCAGTCCTCTTCCCCCACTTGTTAGGACCTCAGTGCCCCGTAGGTTAATGAATGTGAATATCCAGGAAATGTTTTAAACAATTTTCAAGATGAAAGAACAGTTACTTTAAACATAACATAACCTGATTGGAACATCAGCAGTCGCACACTGTTGTTGTTTGCTATAATTTGTGGTGATGCCCTAGAACAGGGTATTAGTGAGACCTGTTTTGCACCCTGAGTAGTGTGGAATATCACTCAACCATAAGATGGTTTTAAAGAAGACTTAGTAACATTGAGAAATGGCCATTTTGCAATTTTTGTTATTTTTCATCTTTGTTATTTCAAAAGTTACTTTCAAAAAAAGCTTCATTTATAATATATCTATTACGTTTATGGTATGTAAGGTAAAGATGAAATTTCTTTCTTTCCCACCCAGAACTACTTACTAGAAGTAACTGCTGAGTGCTTTCTGGTGTTGCAGCTGATGCCTGTTTTTATGTATATGAACATTTTATAACATACTGATATATAGACATATGGCTAAATTTAATATAAGTGTACATGTAAATGCATTTTTATAAAAATGGTAAATACAAATACAGGCCAGAAGGTATGCATTTGTGAAACTTTGAAAGCTACTGCCCTCTGAGATGCATTCTGTTCTGTTTGGAAAGGGCAAAGTGGGGTCCTGTCTCCATTCAGCCACACTGTGTGCCCCTGAATGCTCTAGTCAGTGAGCCACACTGCGTGCCCTGAACACTCTTGTGTCTAGGAAACCTGCTCTCTTAGGTTGCTCCTCTTGCTTTTCTGTCACATCTACTTGTATTGATGATTGCTTGTCAATATGTTGTACGTTGGCTATTTTTACCAAGCAGTAGACATTAACCATTCTTCTGCGGTATTGTTATGCATTTTTTCTCCCCTCTGTCGTTTGTATTTTATGTGTTTATCATAGTCTCATACAAAACGTGATTATGGTAGCTCTTCTACAGAGCGACATTTTCATGTTATCTGTTTTTTTTGGTTTTTTGGTACTGGGGATTGAACCCAGTGGTGCTTTACCCCCGAGGCACACTCTGAGCCCATTTTATTTTTTTCTCTCTGAGATAGGGTCTCATAAAGTTGTGAGTCTGACTTTAAACTTGTGCTCCTCTTTCTGCAGCCTCCTGGGTTGCAGGGATTATAGGTGTGCTCCACCACACCCAGCTTCCTTCAGGGTTTCCTTATGGGTTTCATTTTATGGATCTATTTTTATTTATTTATTTATTTATTTATTTTTGGCATGCTCAGAAAGGCATTCCCCATCCAAAATTATATTTAAGGTTCTCTGGGGCTGGAGTGGTGGCTCAGTGGTTCTGGTGCTTACCTGGCATGTACAAGGATACAGGTTCAAACCCCAGCACCATGTACATAATGAAGCATTAGAGCAACGAAGACCACATAAAAAACTAAATAAAGTTGATTCTCTCTTTATCTCTCACTGTCCCTTTCTCTATTTAAAAAAAAAAAAAGGTTCTCTTATCTTTTTTGGTAGCATTTTCATAGTTTTTTAATTGGGGTACTTAGGGGCTAGAGCGGTGGCTCAGCAGTTATGGTGTTTGCCTGGCATGCACAAGGGCACAGGTTCGAATCCCAGCACCATGTAAACAACAAAGTGTCAGAGCAACGAAAGCCACATGAGAAACTAAGTAAAATTGATTTTTTCTTTCTCTCTCTCACTGTCTCTATATATATATTTTATTTATTTATTTTTTTAAGTGTATAGATGGATTTTATTTTATAGAAAGTAAAACATAGGGAAAAGAGCAGACTTCCCCCAGGGTGGGGGAAGGGGACAGAGCCCTGTCTCTCTCTCTTTAAAAAATAAAAAATGCAAAAAATTAAAAAAAATAAAAAATGTGTACCTAACTACTGAGCCAGACCTCCATCCCTTTTCATTTTTAATTTTGAGACAGGGTCTTCTAAGTTGCATAAGGCCTCGTTAAGTTGCTAAGCATGGTCTTGAGCTTGTGATCCTCCTGCCTCAGCCTCCCAAGACTCTGGGTTTATAAGTGTGCGCCACTGCACCTAGCTCCTTTATTTAATCTTCATCGTGGAATTTGTTTTTTGGTACAGTATGTATCTTAGAATATGAAGTCACATAGCAGGTGGACAGGGTGTGGTTGTGGTTTATACAGACATACATAATCAAACTTACTGACTTGTTTCTGTTGGCTGGCTCAGGCCCTTTCAAGAATGAAAGTATGAACTGTGAATGTGAGAATAAAGCAAGGGTGACAGTCAGCAGGTATCTCAGTTGACTGTTGATCCAGGTGGGATTAAGTGACAGAGCTCCAGGCACTCGTGGCTGATTCTCCTGTTGCTTTTCCCACCTAGAAAAGATCCATGTCTATGAAGACAAAAAGGAGGCATTGCAAGCTGTCAAAATGATCAAAGGGTCCCGATTTAAAGCTTTTCCAAGCAGAGAAGATGCTGAGAAATTTGCTAGAGGAATTTGTGATTATTTCCCTTCTCCAAGCAGAGTCTCATCACCGCTGTCCCCTGTTAGGGCAGCACTGCCCTTCAGTGGTGGGTCGAAAGGTAAGCACATTGCCATCAGAGTGCCCAAGTGTCTGTGCCATGTTCCCTCCATCTGCAGGAGAAGCCTGGTGTGCGCGGGGGCCCTCAGGGGACAGGGTGTGGCAAGGGGTATGGGCTTGGTCTGGCAGGGTGGGGCCGGTGCTCAGTGGACTAGGAAGCCACACCAGGACTTGGGCAAGAGGGACAGGGTTGCCCCTTGCGTCAGTCCCCTTGTCTCTGTTCCTGCTGGGTTCAGGGTCTCTCTGATGCTGAGGTCAGTCTGCAATCCCATCTGAAGCCTCACCTGCTTCTAGGAGCTGTTAGGGTCAGGGTCCATGTAGGAGCCATAGACCTGCCCACATCTCCTGCCCCATGATGCTGATATCTGTTTGGAGAGGCCTAGCCTGGGCATGTTCCCTCCTTGGCTTTGGTCCTCTCTCCCATGTGTTCGTCTGGGTTTCCCAGCTGGCTGTGTTGTGGAGAAAAGGTGCCTGTCATAGGGCTGGCCTGCAGTCAGGGCCTGTCTGCTGACCTCTTTGGTCTTGCTCAGCCTTACACGCCAACCCCCCACAATGGTTGTGAAAGTTTGGTAGAAGAAAGTCACATTCAGATGTTCTTAGGTGTTGTGATTAATCCACAGAAACCACACGTGGGCCCCTGTACGTATGCTGAGAGCACTGCCGTTCGAGGATGCCTACCCTGTCCACCTGCCAGAGCTGACTTAACCACCCCTTTATTTACTTATTTGTTCAAATTGCACCACATGGTGCCTTGTTCACAAAGCCATTCCTGGCTGGACTCGTTTGGGGGGATTGTGTGGCATTGTGGATGGGGACTACCCATGGTGGGCTGCAGCATGCACTGTATCTGTGTTTCCCACCTGTCCTGCCCCGCGGCTGTTTGGTGCTGTGAAGGTAATTGTCCTTCTATTCTGTGTCTTCATGGCAGATGGTTTGTGCTTATCTGAATCAGAAACAATAAACAAAGAGCGAGCAAACAGTTACAAAAACCCCCGTACACAGGACCTCACTGCAAAGCTGCGGAAAGCCGTGGAGAAAGGGGAGGAGGATACCTTTTCTGACCTCACCTGGAGCAACCCCCGGTATCTGATTGGCTCTGGGGACAACCCCACCATTGTCCAGGTGAGCGAGTTTTCAGCTTTTCTTGCTGTGTGAACACCACGCTCATGACCAACAACCATTCAACCTCAATGGGGCTCAAGAACATGCTGTTTTCTTCCAGGAAGGGTGCAGGTACAACGTCATGCATGTTGCTGCCAAAGAGAATCAGGCTTCAATCTGCCAGCTAACACTGGAGACTCTGGAGAACCCTGAGTTCATGCGGCTCATGTACCCGGACGATGACAGGAGCATGCTGCAGAAGCGCATCCGCTATGTTGTGGACCTGTACCTGAACACACCTGACAAAGTGGTGAGTGCCGCCCAGGGTGTGAGCAGTCCTTGCCTTTTCACTGCATCAGTGTGAGGGCCTTTGAGGCTGAGCAAGGTCCTGTCCACATGGAGCGCTTAGGAAGGGCTGGTCCTGAAAGCCAGGGTCAGCACACACCCAACCACAGAGCAATTGGGAAGAACTGGTCCTGAAAGCCGGGGTTGGCAGCTCCTGTCTACACAGAGCACTTGGGAAGGGCTGGTCATGAAAGCCAGGTGCCCCAGAAGAGCCTCTCGTGTTGTGGGCCAGCTGTTTTGGGTGGCCTCTGGATGGAGATTGGCGATAGAATGCTCAGGGTGCACGTGCATGCTGTGGGAGTGGACAAAGCGTCCCAGCCTTGTGCCCTGGTGTCCTGTGTGTATCCTCTGCGTTCTCAATGCATGTTACATTAGGAATATTTCCTGTGAGGCCCAAAATTCCAAAGGCAGCCGGGTGTGGTGGTGCCCACCTGCAATCTTAGTGGCTCAGGAAGCTGAGGCAGGAGAATGCAAGTTCAAGGCCATCCTCAGCAACTTAGCAAGACCTTTTCTTAAAATAAAAAAGGACTAGGGATGTATGTGGCCCAGTGCGTAAGCACTGCTGGGTACAATCCTGGTACCAAAAAAAAAATTTCCAAAGGCACAAGTCCTCGTGACTGCAGAGGTGTAGCAGGCGGTCTTGAAGCAAGCTTATTTACACGAGCACATGCTGTGATGGGTCAGAGCCCAGGGCTGTACACTCAGTAATGCCTGGCATCGAGCTTGCTGTGGGTGAGAGCGGCGGAAGCATGGAGTAGCAGGTATGGCTGTCGGAGTTGCCCACGCAGGCTCTTTCCTGGTCATCTTCCCAGGGCAGCAAAAGGGGTTGGGGATTACTGAGAACTTGTGGAGGTTGTTGTTTGTGAGAGTTTAGCATCTAGAGGCTTGCCTTGTGGGGAGGATGGAGGTCCTAGAACAGTCCCCTAAGGCCATCAAGGGACTCCTGCATATCACACCATCATGGTTGGTTGCAGAAAAAGCAGTAGTTAGCATACAATGAGGAAGAAGGGATGAGGAGAAAGTGTGTTAGACCAGGAGTGGACAAACTGAGTAAGGACATGAGGTTAGGTGCTGCGGTCAGCAGGTGTGCCTTTGCAGTGCATTCGAGGAGCTGACAGGAAGGCATCTGCCCAGATCACTGGGGTCTCCCATCCAGGGACAGGAAGGGAGAGTGTGTGCAGGTGTGAAGCCCACAAGCCTTCAGCATCCAGCACAGAAGCAAGGGCATGGTGTTCCGAGGGACCAGGACTGGCTATAGAGCTGGAGTCTGCCATCTGATGATGGAGGGCCCTGGAGAGTCCTGAGTTCTCTGCTTCTCAAGCTGCCTGTGCATGTCCCAGAGGTGCCCCAGAAGGCTGTTGCTCTTGCAGACCTCAGTGCAGGGGTCCTGTCGACCACAGACCTGCTGACCTGTAGGTGGCCTCAAAACTGCCTGGAAATGGAGACATGGAGAGGCAGGAGATCACCAAGTCCTGGGTACAACCAATCAGGCGCCAACATCTGGAGTCCTGAGGGCAGGAGTGAGGAGAGACCTGCTTCCTGTGGTATCCACCAGTGCAGAACTGTCTGTGGGCTTTGGTCTGATCTGGGCAGTGCCTTCCTGTTTCTCCCACTTTTTAAGTACTTAGATTTAATGATGTACAAATACCCTGAAATATTAAAGCTACTGCTCACTGGACTATTTTAAAGTAAATACCTGTTTTCACCTTACAGCTGTATAAACAAGGTGAGGAAATAATTACCCTTTTGCACTTCTTCCAGGGCTATGACACACCTCTGCACTTTGCATGCAAGTTTGGGAATGCAGATGTGGTCAATGTGCTTTCTTCACACCCTTTGATCGTGAAAAACCCAAGAAATAAATACGGTAAAACACCTGAAGATGTGAGTAATTCTTACAGCACAGTTACTGTCTGGTGCTAGGGATGAAACACAAGCTGGGTGCCATGGTGCACACCTGTGGTCCCACGGCTTGGAGGCCAAGGCAGATGGACCCCGGGCTAAGACCAGTCTGGGCAGTGTAGTGAGATGAACACATGCACGAGAAATAAATGATAGAGTAAAAAAGGCATGGGATGTAGCTCAGTGGTAGAGCACTCCTGGGTTCTGACCCGAGTGCTGGGGGACAGAAATTCACTCTGTGTGACCATGGCTATAGTGAAGTCACAGGTAACACAGAGTGTCTGCCTTTGGGCAGTTGTGAAACACTACCAAGCAGGTGCAGACTGTGTCATGGCATCATAGGGCCAGGCGTGACCCATTGACCCAGTGTATTGGCTTCATGTTGTGAAACTGTCAGTCAGTTGTTCCAGACACTTCTGTCTTTTGCCATATTCCTTCTCTTTCTCCTTCCTTCCTCCTTCCTTCCTTCCTTCCTTCCTTCCTTCCGGGATTGAGCCTAGGGGCACCAACTACTGAGGACTTAGCTAGTCTTTTTTTTTTAAATTTTGAGACAGGGTCTAAGTTGCTGAGGCTGATCTCAAACTTGCAAGGCCTCCTGCCTGCCTGCCTCCCAAATTGCTGGGATTACAGCTGTATGCTACCGCACCTGGCCACATTTCCTCTCTGAACACATGAGTTGACCGAGTTCAGAGCAAAGGCAGGGGCACGGTGGTGCACCAGGCCCCTGGCTAAGCCCCTCACATGTGTTCTCACATGATACCTCCCAGCCTTGGGCAGCAGGCTCTTCATGGTCCTCAGCAGTGGAGCACCTGTGCTGTGCTGCACCCTGTGCCCTTGAAGTGTAAGAGGGAGCTGGAGCATGGGAGAATGGGGTGACCCTTGGAGGACCACACCCTGTAGCCCTTAGCCAACCTGGACGAGCACCCTTTTAGAAACCTGCAGGGACCCTCTTCTGGTGGTAGTTCTGTCCCCAGGCTCTCAAATTGCTATTATTATGTTAGGACTGCCTACACAGAAAGTTTAGAATACACATTTAAAATAAATGAATAAAATCCTCCAGAAAATTCTGCAGCTAAAAAATTACCATTACTTGCATACTTTGTGTATGTTTTGATTGTATTTTTTCAGCATGAAATGCCCTTTAGTATCCAACTTAGGGCACACTGTTTGTTTGCTTGGGTCTGTTTTTGGGGTCTGGAAATGGAACCCTAGGCTGCACATGTTATTGGCAAGTGCTGTCTACCTTGGAGTTACATCCTCAGCCTAACTCAGGACTTTTTTTTTTTCTCGTTACATTTTTAAAGCATTTGACTTCCACTTATAACCAGTTAGAGGCTTAAAAATATTTAGCTGCACTGGTGATTTTATTTTGTTTCTCTCATGGGCTGATAGTTTTGTGGTTCCTTCTTTCCTTCTGTTTGAAGGCTCTTGAGCCTGGCGTAGTGGCAATGGCTATGATCCCAGCTACTCAGGAGGTGAGGCAGGAGGATCACAAGTTTGAGGTTAGCCATAGCAACTTAATGAGACTGTCTCAAAGTAAAAAAAAAAAACAAACTTGGGGATGGGCTGGAACAGTGGTTCAGTTATAGCGCTTGCCTGGCATGCACAAGGACCCAGGTCCAAACCCCAGCACCACGTACACAACTAAGTGCTGGAGAGGTAAAGGCCAGATGAAAGAATAAATAAAGTTGATTCTCTTTCTGCCTCTTAATCTCTCCCTCTCTTTCTTTTTAAAAAATAAAACAAAGCAAAACAAAACTGGGGGTATAGGTCAGTGGCAGAATGTGCTAAGGTTCAGTCCCCAGTACTACAAAAGAAAAAGGAAAAGGTTGCTGGTTTTCTCTTGTGTCTACCAGTATCATTACTGCTGTACTTCTCCAAGGGCTGAGATGTTGAGTTCTGCAGGTGTAGAAGCACAGCATTTGCATTCCACATCACGTAGGCTCTCTGCTTCAGCCCAGCTGTACAGCAGCAGATGCTTAACTTACTTGGAGAGCAGGCTTCCACACAGGGAGCTGCACATGGTTGAAGAGGCTGTAAGCGTGTCCACATGCTGCTGCTTCTGCTCAACAAGGCACTTTTTCGTGGTGCTGGGATTGAATCCAGGGTTTCTTGCATGCTAGGTAACTGCTGTCACTGAGCCACATCCCAGCCCCTTAGTAGTACACTTTTAAGTTTTCCTCTTCTTCCAGAAAATAGAAAAATGTAGAGTTGCATAAAGAAAATAAAAATTTACCCATATTCCTAGAGTGCACTGTCCCCTTAATTTTTTGACTGTGAGCTTTGTGAAATTTTTAGCATTAAGATACCATCCTATTTTGTTGGCTTTAAAACTTGCTTTTAAAAAATTATTTTATGAATAAAGAAACATAGTAAAATAAGCTTTAGTGTTCACCTACTGTTTTGTTAAATAGGTAATTTGTGAACGAAGCAAAAATAAGCCTGTGGAATTGAAAGAGCGGATCAGAGAGTATTTAAAGGGTAAGTCTGGGAATCAAGGCCCACTGTCAGGAGGTAGACGAGCGCATGACTGGCAGGTCTTGTGTTCAGGTTATACCACTTAAGAGCTCTCGTAAGGGGGCTGGAGAGGTGGTGCAGTGGTTATGGCGCTTACCCGGCATGCGTGAGTACACGGGTTCAAATCCCAGCACCACGTACACAGCTAAGTGTCAAAGCAATGAAAGCCATGTGAAAAACTCAATAAAAATTGATTCTCTCTCTCTCTGTCCTTCTCAAAAAAAAAAAAGTTCTTTCTTTAAAAAAAAAAAGAGCTCTCGTAAGTGCTCCATACTCTCCCCGGAAGCCATCTAGGAGCTTCCATCCTTTCCCTTCCTTGTCCTTTGAGCTGTGTGACAAGCTTGTCACCCGGCTGCTATGTGTGGCCTCTCCCTTGTGCCTGCCTGTTCCTCTAGTCTCTTCTGGCTTGGTTGGAGGGTTTGGGTTTTGTTTATTGGTTTGTTTCTAAAAGGGTCTGCACTGGGACCTCCTTCCTCTCTGCTCAGCCTTTCAAGACCAGAACCCTAACTTGAAAAAGGTAAGAATCTTCCCATATTCCTAGACTGCTCTGTCCCCGTGAGCTTTCACCAAAGTATCTTCTAGGACAGAATGTGCAGCTTAAGTGAACTGTGTGATACAAGACTGTCCCTCTGCTGGGCTGTGGAGGAGCTCCTGGTGGTGAGGCCTGGGCTGGTGGTCCCTAGGCTTGATGTGTGGGAGAGGGTTGGCCTCAGGTGCTCTAGAGGTGACTTTCCATCTGGAGGTTCTGCTTGCTGGGAGAGACTGCGGCTCTCTGACTCATGTATTTGCCTGCTTTTCTTATTTAGGGGCACAGCCATAGCTGCCCCTTGGCATGTTGTCTCTTGGCACTTTCCCAGTGCAGTGATGATGTGCCCTACACAGCCCAAATTTGGTCTTTTGTAGAAACAGGTGGCAGCCCCAGAGAACTGGTCTTCCACTGGTCCCCTCACCAGTCCTGGGAATTGATGCAGATCATACTTGCCATGTACCTGCCTGTACGTACAGGAGATGGAACTCAGGGCCATCTGAGCGTGGTCAGAGGCCCCGGTTGTGTTGCAGAGCTAACCTGTTTATCTGCTCTGAGGAATTTTAGCCACACTGACAGAAAGGCCTTCAAACATTAACATTAGCATTACTTTGCTGCAGTAGGTAATTATTCTGTTTACTAACCATTTCTTATGTGCGACCGTAAAACTTTTTACCACTAAGATCTGCTTATCCAGTTGTTTTCTAAGGAGGAAATCCTGCTTTGCCACCCAGCCCTTCAGAGTTCCCATAATCTTCCTTGTTCCCACTGAGGGCATCCTGTGAAGCACAGCATTGGTCAGCTTCACTGGTCAGGTTGGAGTCACACATTGGAGAGGGTGCAACAATAGATGGTTGTGCTGCCATACACTGCCCGTGTTACCGAGATCCACACTTGTGCAGAGAAGGGAAATGCCAGATACAAACTGTATTTTTTTTTTTAAAGAGAGAGGGACAGTGAGAGAGACAGAGAAAGAGAGAAACAACTTTATTTAGTTTTTCACATGGCCTTCGTTGCTCCTAACACTTAGTTGTGTACGTGGTGCTGGGGTTTGAACCCGGGTCCTTGTGCTTGCCAGGCAAGCACCGAAACCACTGAGCCACCGCTCCAGCCCCACAAACTATATTTTTTAGTACTGGGAATTGAACCCAGCAGAGCTTAACCACTGAACCACATCCCCAGCCCTTTTTATTTTTTGAGACAGGGTCTTGCTAACTTGCTTAGGGCCTCACTAAGTTGTTGAGGCTCGTCTTGAACTTGTGATCCTCCTGCCTCAGCCTCCCAAGTTGCTGGGACCACAGGCATGTATCCCCACATCTGGCATGAGTTAAGTTTTGAGGCCCAGATTTTTCTTTCCTGTGATGCCAGGGAAGAAACACAGGACCTCTCACTTGCTAGACAATTGCTCTCCTGCCAATCTGTGCCCCCAACCCTGTAGACACAAATTCTAAGAGCTGAGGTTATAGCTCTCAATGGTAGAGTGTGTACCTTGCAAATGTAAGGCTCTGAGGTTAATTTCCAGCAGCAAAATAACTTCCACAAAAACCCAAAAATTGTAAATGACTTAAATATGCCCAAAAATGAAATTAGTATTTTATAGGTAGTTATGTTATAGGTAAATTTTGTCACATACTTCTCCCCTCAAAGAACTCCACTATGTCCACTGAAAGAGGGAAAAACCTGTCAGTTAGTTATAAAGGATATGTATGACACATCCTCATCTTAGATATTCACACGTGAAATAGTGTTTTAGTTGCGGTGGTCTTGTACTTCTGTGATGAAAAAGCCAAAGGGCAAGCATTTTAAATAAATAAATGCCCAACGTGATCTCTGGGTGCATGGCAGGTCGGACTTCCGCTGGCCAGCTTTCTGCAGGGGTGGGGCTCAGCCTGAGGCTCCTGCCACAGGAGTGGGGCACCCAGGGCGGGGAGAAAGTGGTGAGGTCCCTCTCTTCTGCCCCTTTCCTCTAGGAAGAAGTGAGGCTACTCAGTTCCCCAAGTACTGGCACACCAGCCTTTGTGCTGGTCCTGCTCCAGAGCTCACATGAACCTGGTCCCTCTGTCGGGACAAGTGAGTAGGAGCCTGTAGCCAACGTCCGTTTCCTCTTCAGGTCACTACTATGTGCCGCTTCTGAGAGCAGAAGACACTTCCTCTCCCGTCATCGGGGAGCTGTGGTCCTCAGACCAGACAGCGGAGGCTTCACATGCTAGCCACTGTGGAGGTGATCCCAGAGACCCTGTGCTGACCCTGAGAGCCTTTGCAGGGCCCCTGAGTCCATCCAAGGTGAAGTACTGTCCTACCTGTCCCCATGTGGCAGTGCCAACTGCTCCAACCTGTTCCTTTGACTGGTCTTGGAGACCTGGTTCTGTGGGACCCAGAGGTCTCTGTCTGAATCTGTCTACCACAAAGGGACGAGGCTTGGGGATGTTTGCTCTGTTGCTCACCTGTCGTCTGGGGTGGGTGTTCTGGGTACCCATCTCTTCCGCCATCTGATGTGGTGCTTCCTGTCTGGACTGTCCAGCTCCTGCCGCCTTGCCAGTCTTGCAGAGCTGTCCATCATGTCCCAGGGAACCCATTTGCCAGTTCACACTCCAGACCCAGTTTCCCACGATGGCAACTCCCACCCTTCCTGCCATGTGTGTGAGCATCTGGCCTTCCCTCCTTTCCTGGAAGCTGCTGGTTCATACCCAGGCTGTGTGAACTTCCACTCATCTCCCTGATGTTCAGCTGAGTCCCTAACAAGTGGTGCTGCTGTGTCAAAAGTCATGCACATTTTTTATGCCAGATTTACAGTTGATAGTTCTTTCTCCACTGAAATGTTTCATACACTGACACTCACATGATCTCTTGTGAAAAACTGGGTATGATGGTGCATGCCTATAATCCCGCATGCTTGGAAGTCTGAGGCAAGAGGATCACAAGTTAGAGCCCAGCCACAGCAACTTAGTGAAATACTGTCTCAAAATAAATAAACCTTTCTAAATAGTTGCTTGCAACTGTATAAAAGTGTCTCCATGATGAGGTAGATGAGCTGAATTAGATCTAGATCTTTAGTAACAGTGACTCAAGGCAGTGCCTGTGGTCTTGTGTGATAGGAAGGCAGGGTGGCAGCTCAGCCAGGCCTGCTGGCCACAGGGCTGAGCCTTACCTTGGACCCTTCAGGGCCAGATCTGACCCTCATGACCCTGACCAGAGCAGGAACAAGAACCCTCCTTGCCAGGTCCCATTGCAGTCAGGTAGCCACGTGCCTGAAGCTGTTGGAAGCCTGGGCACAGTTGCAGAGACAGCCATCAAGTCTGCATGATGATACTTTGAAGGTTCTTGAGTGAACTGCATGAGGCACAGCATGACAACACTTTCTCTCTTCATAGGCAGAAGATTTTCGCAAACTCTGGAAAACTCCACCTCGAGAGAAAGCAGGCTTCTTCTACAGTGTTAGGAAATCTGACCCGGAAAGAGGCATTGAGAGAGTGGGAAGGTACTGAGGGGAGCGTGCTGCAGGGTGCGAGTGGCGCGGTGCATGTGCTGTGGCTACGGATTGGTTGGGGAAGGGGATCTCATTCTCACTGCTTCAGAAGACACTTCCTGGGAGCTTTTAGAGCCTTTTTATCAAGGTCAGAAGTCTTGCAGAACCAGGTGCAGTGGCACACACCTGTAACTGCAGTAACTTAGAGGCTGAGGCAGGAGAATCGCAAGTTCAGGGTTAGCTTCAGCAACTTAGTGACCCTGTCTCCGAAAACATGGGTTGACAGTGTAGCTCAGTGGTAGAACACACATAGGCTCAGTCCCTAGTCCCTCCAAATAGAGAAAATGAAAAACTTTGTGAATGTTACATACTCTGCAATTTGCTTGGCAGCCATAAGGTAAAATATTCCCTTCTCAGATTCACACAGTGCTACAACTTTTCTAAGAGATCTTAACATTTTGTGTAAGGTACTTTGTATATGGTGTTTCCTTTGAAAAAAAGAGTGGAATTAAACACCCTCTGTTTAAAACACAAGATGACTTTAGCTGGAACAAAGACCCCCAATTGCAAAGCTAAATTACAGTGTATTCAAAGGAAGCTTGGTTGGGTTGCTAAGAACCTTCTATTAGAATCAGTGCCCAGTTTGAAGTTTACAGCTTAAACCTGTGAAGGGCCTCTGAATTTTATGTGCCTGAGCAAAGGAAGTGCGTAATTGGTAGCCTCTTGCCCTGTGACCTCTTGCTGTGCAGGGTGGTGGTGTGAAAACACACTGGGCTCTGGACTCCATCACCCAATAGCTCCTCAGGGGACACTGCTAGGTCTCACCCTGCTGGAGAAATGCTGAAGATGCACAATGAACTTTACAGGCTTCATCCTGAACTAGGGACTAATGGCTCGCTCTTTTGGCACTTCAAACACTAGGTGGCTGTTTTCTGTGCATTTCGTTGTATGGGTATTTTTTCTGATTTCTCAACTGGTTAATTGTGTTTTTTCTTACAGGGAGCTAGCTCATGAGATGGGGTATCCCTGGGTTGAATACTGGGAATTTCTGGGCTGTTTTGTTGATCTGTCTTCCCAGGAGGGCCTGCAAAGACTAGAAGAGTATCTTGCTCAGCAGGAAATGGGCAAAAAGGCTCAACAAGAAACAGGAGAAAACAAGGCCTGCCCCCAAGGCAAAGCCCCTGCCTCTGGTAAGCAAGCAGGGTGCAGAGGCTGAAGCCCCTCGGGGGTGTCCATCTGTCTCTCCTCTTTTGCTTGTTTGTATTGTAAGGATGGGCACTTTGCTCACGCTCACAAGTGGGGCATGTGTATAGGTGTGTGTTGAACACGGCATCGCAGCAAGCTGTGTGCTTCTGACTTCCACCTTACCCAGAGCCAAGTGAGGTTCCTTCTGTGCTCTTTTTCCAACACTGAGAACAGCTTGTGATGTTTTAGATTTGGCATCTCTTATGTAGTTTTTCTAAGCACACCTTATCCTTTAATAGATTGCGTAGTTGTAGGGAGAGACAAGGTGGACGCATTCCAGAAAGCTTGCGTGTGTAGACATTGGTGCAAAGCATCTCCGTAGCACGAAGGCATCACAGCAGTGCTCCGAAGAGGCTGATTTAAACTGACAGAGTTTAACAGGAACTCAGTGATCCTGGCAGTAGCGTCAACACAAGGGAAGTCAGAAGTTTAAAAATATCCCAAAACTGAAGAGATTGTGCGATGGAAATGAGAGTGTACATATCCCTAGTGAGCAGTGCACCTTCAAAACGCAGCAGGATGTGACTACAGCCGGTGTGGGAGTGGACACCCTCACAGCCCCGGATATCAGCTGTGCTGTCCTGCCTCTGGTGACCACTAAGTAGAGAAGGGGAAGCCCACATGCCCCTTGCTCTGCTTGTGCAGCAGCGAAAAGTGAGTGGGCTGAATGCACTGTTTTGTTCTTCACAGAGTTAAAAATAATCCTTCCAAAGCACATGAAAATGTGTGAAAAATGATTACAGCAACGTGGGAAAACCTCAAAAATACATAAGCTATCTGAAATATATATATTTGCCTAACATATTTAAAATACTGAGATGATCGCAGTGTACCATATTTAGATTATGGCTCCTTCGAAAGTGTTCTTCATATATTTTGCAGTTAGCAGATGTCATTTTTGTAATTAAAAAATCTAAAGGTGAAAATGAGTGAACTGAATGTGAGGCTGCAGGGAGAAGGCATCTTGACCACTTGCCTCTCCACGCCCCTATGCACCTCTGCTGCTGCCCCACCCCACTTTTTTCTTTCTTTGTTATTTTTATTTATTTATTTATTTAGTACCAGGGATTGAACCCAGGGGTCCTCAACCACTGAGTCACATCCCCAGCCTGATTTTATTTTTTATTTCGAGATAGGGTCTCACTGAGTTGCTTAGGATCTTGCAAAGTTGCTGAGGCTGACTTTGAAGTTCCTGAGCCACTGGGATTACAGGCATGTGCCTCCATACTCAGCCAGAGATCCACCTTCCTCTGGAGAGAAGGCAGGCTTCTCTCACTGCCAGAAAGAACCTGAATCCCCAGTCCAACACTTGAGGCCACACTTTCACATCAGCAATAAAACTGACCAAATAAGTCCTGATAAAATCAAAGTAAATTGTAAAAATCCAGCAAAAGCTTTCTAGTAACTAGAGATTTGTGCCAAAAAAGAAGAAACTTAAATAGATATATAGGTTTGTTTATTTGTTTTTTTAAGGAGAGAATCAATTTTTATTTAGTTTTTCATCTGGCCCTTGTTTCTCCAACATTTAGTTGTGTACATAGTGCTGGGGCTTGAACCCGGGTCCTTGCACTGCCAGGCAAATGCCGCAACTGCTGAGCCACTGCTCCATCCCCAAATATATAGTTTTAAACTTTAAAGAATCTTTGTTTTTTTGTTTTGTTTTGTTTTGTTTTTGTGCTGGGAACTGAATCCAAAGTCTCGTGCGTGCTACACAGGCACTCTGCCATTGAACTGCACCTCCAGTCCTAAAATTGGTGTTTTTGTTTTTTTTTAAGCTAAGTTTAAAACGTTAGCCCATAAAACACTTACATTGCAAACTAAATTCTCTGGAATGATGGAAACAAATATAAAGAGATGCATGAGTGTATGAAATTAAGAAGTAACTAGACCAAAAGGCTCCCTGGAGCTGAACACAGTCAGTCCAACGGACTCCCCTGCCACTGCTGGTGTCACAGGAGCTGTGGGCGTGGGTGGGGCTGTGCCATCCTCGTGCAGGTCTTCTGCACTTCATCCACAGAGCAGAGAAGTGCATCTGTTTTTCATGGAATTGTTCTAGACACTGTTTCAGGGCCCAGCAGGGTCTCCGCCCCCTCAGATGCAAACTGGAGGGGCTGGCACCCACTGCAGGCTACTTATGGCCTCTCTTGTCCTTCCTATTCCTGCCTCTGGGACAGGATGGGCCCCTGAGCTTGTTTCTGCTTGCGGTGTCTTGCTTCCTGTTTTCCCATGGCTAGGGCAGGTGATTTCTGCCTTGAAATCTACTGAGGTTATGAATTCAGGGTTATGTCTTGCTTGGGTCCTAGGATCTACAGTGCATTTGAGGGGATCATTGTTTTGTGTTCCTGTCCTGCACATCTCTGAAATGCTGCTCTGTCCCCCTCACAGGCGGTGGGAAGAAGTGCAGCAATTCCATTTCCGTGGGGGCATTTCTAGATGAGGATGATGGCATGAGTTTGGAAGAAATTAAAAATCGGCGGAATGCAGCTCAGAGTCAGAGCCAGCCCACAGGCAATGATTCTGTAAACATGGAGCACAGCGGCCTTCTCTTAGGGCAGAAGGCAGACCCAGTAGAAGCCTCAGGCCAGCACCATCCCCACATGAGCAGAAACGGGCTCTGCAGTTCCCTGACCCACAGCAGAATTCCAGGGGAGAGACCAGAGGCCCCCAGTGGCGAGGAGGCCCTTTCCTCATCTATCTCCAGTTTGACTCTTGAATTTGATAAGATGAATATGCAAAATCTAGGAGATAGCTTTTCCAAGATAGCAAATAAAAATATGAAAACTAAAGATAAGATCCTGATTTCAAGAAAGGACACAGTAGGAAGTGACTTGTTAGCCTCTCCTGTTGCTGCAGTCCGACTTGGAGATGATCAGACAGCTGGTGAGATGTCAGCTGGAATGGCTAAGATGATCCTGGACCCCAGCAGTCCTGGGCAGGGGGCCCAGCAGAGGTGTGGACTCCAGTCCTCACCTGCATCCTCATCCAACCCCCCCCCAAGGGGCTGCACCAGGAGGCGCTTCCTTTTTGGGTAAGCATGTGACACTGTGTAGGTGGCACTGTTGTAATTCCTTCTCAGCCTTCTCCGCTGTTTGATTTGATGTATTCTCTGGTACCCATCTTTGTCTTGAGTTCATAGCTTTTTTGTTTTTTAATTGGTTCAGGAGATTGGATCCAGGGGTGTTCTACTGCTGAGCCACGTCCTCAGCCTTTTTTATTTTTTTATTTTGAGACAGATTCTCACTAAATTCCCAGGCTGCCCTAGGACTTGCACCTCCTAAGTGTATGCAGCTGCCCCGGCATGAGTGTAGATCTTCTCAGTACCTCCCAGGATCGTCTTTTAGAAAGCTGCTGCTATGTGCTAGGGAAGTAGATGCTGCCAGGATTAGGTCTGTCCTAAGAATTAGTTTGCTTTACTAGGCACAGCTTCGTGTCTACAGGAGGGGTAGAGGTGCTGGTGTGTGGCTAGCTGTTTTTGGGTGACTTCTCAGCACAGGACAGTGGGGCTGCTGCCCTGTAGACCAGCCTGTTGTTCCGTCCAGCCAATCCTTGAGATATGGGGATGATTTGCTGGTTCACTTCCTGGGCATACTGTTCTGTTCATATGCTGGGTTCAAGAGTTTGAAAGTTAATGATGTTTTGAATCTTTGTTTTTGTTTTGTCATACTGGGGATTGAACCCAGGAGAGCTGACACTGAGCCACACCCCCACCACTTTTAATGTTTTATTGTGAGTCAGGATCTCACTAAGTTGCCTGGGCTGGTCCTGAACTTGTGATCCTGCTTCAGCCTCCCTCTTTGCTGGGGTCACAGGTGTATCTGCTTTTTCTTGGATCCTTTCATTATGCATTCTAGAGAGGAGCCATCAAAACTCGATCGGGATGTTTTGGCAGCTCTTGAGTGTGTAGATGTTGACCCCGCTCGGTACCCAGCTGTCCACAGATGGAGGAGTGCTGTTCTGTGCTACTCGCCCTCAGACAGACAGAGGTGAGGAGGGTCTGTCACGTGGTTGCTGTTGGAAATGAGGTCTGGGATGGCTGGAGGTTGGTGGTTCTTGGCCATTCTAGTATGTGTGGGTCTGGGTTCCATGTGGATGTGACTTTCACACAGGACATGTCTCCAGCTGGGTGGAAAGGCAGAATGGGCTGCT
The DNA here is from genome assembly GCA_004027875.1 of Aplodontia rufa. Taxonomy (NCBI): domain Eukaryota; kingdom Metazoa; phylum Chordata; class Mammalia; order Rodentia; family Aplodontiidae; genus Aplodontia; species Aplodontia rufa. The sequence continues at coordinate 79,375 of PVKS010000099.1, forward strand.
TGGGTGTTGTGGGATGACACCAGCCCGGTTCAATGATCGGGGTCACACGGCTCTGTGGAAAAATCCACGCACCCTGCTCACCTTCCAGGGCCCTAGGTTCAGGAGCACCTCTTCTGTGCTGTGACAGCCTATCTCCAGGGCATGGTTGTATGCACCAACTCCTGGAGCCTGTTCTCTTTAAACCTTCACTGTAGATGTACCCTCGGAGGTAACAGATTTTATTCTGGTTTCCTTAGTTGGCCAAGCCCTGCACTGAAAGGAAAGTTCAAGTCTCCGCTGCCAGATCTTGGTTGCCCTCCCAGCAGTAGTCCAGGACGAAGCGGTGCTGCTGGCAGCCCTGGGAAGCCCATCCATGCGTCCTGCTCCCCCGGCCTGGGTAGCCCGGGGCGCTATAGTCCTGCACATGGAAACCACCTCCGCAGAGTGGCACACATGGCCCAGCTCACAGCCCTGTAGGATCAGTGATTGCTTCAGAGGCTCTAGGTTTTTAGGGTTATTGGTCAACTTTCACAAAAGAGTATATTCTGAATAATTTATTAATCCTCACTTTGAGGGTACATTACTTTTAGAAATGTAAATGTTCTAAATAAAATTTAAATTTCTGATATTTTAGAAGAAGTTAACAAAAGTAAACTCAGATACATGTTTCAGGTAGTGATTGATCCTAGGTTTGGAGTTGGGCAAAGGTGCAAAGGCCCTTAACCAGCAGGTGGCCATCCTTCCCCAGATCTGCGCAGGCACTCTGGTGAGAGGAGGCCGGCCCCAAGGCCAGCACTGGCCGGTCGCCACTGCACTCGCCTGCTTGTTTCTAAGACAACGATGAATTGTGCTTTATGTCACCTTTTCTGGTGCTGGACAGTGGCCAGCCTGAATGGTTTGCATGTGATCCCCTGGATGGTTACAGACGAGAAGGTAGGCAGCAGGGAGCCAGGGAGCCTTGCCTATCTCAGACATGCGGTGCTGTTCCAAACATTGCTGACCACACTAGTGGGTAAAGGTGGCTTTTTTCCTCTGAAAAACTGTTCTAGCCATTGGGATTCACACAGGTGGTCAAGGAAAGCTCGCCGGCTGTAACCCCAAGTGCTCTCACCAGCAAACGAGCTCTCCCCTGCTGCACGTGGTTGCTAGCATAGTGATCGCTAATCTGTGAACTGTCCCCAGCTCTGAAATCCTGAGAATTAGTTAAGCGTAAATTTTTCTATTGCACATTATACAAGTGGATCCCAAGTTTAGAATTCATTTCAGTCGGATTTCCTTTTGAAAAGAGCATTGTGCTACCGTATAGAAACCAGGATTTGATCCATTCTGGTTACTTGGAGTGTTTCCTTCAGCCTCTTCCCTTGGCACAACCTGGGGAGGGTCTGTCCAGAGAGCAGGCAGGGAGCAGGAAGCACCACCAGCTGCCAGGATGCCTGAGAAAGATGGCCTTGAGCAGGCTGGTCTCCTCCTGGTGCAGGGATGGTGGCCTCCCACACAGCAATTCTGTGTATATGTCCAGTGTGTGATCGAAAATGAAAACAGCTGCTGCTTTTGCCAACCTCAGTGCCTTTTGTAAATCAGTTTTCATTTTCCTGAATTAACTTTTTTTGAGATTTTATAAGTAGGTATTCTTTTCATATGTAAAATTGCTAGATGTGAACTGTGTAAAGAAAAGTTTTTTCATGTGATAAGAACATGTTGGTCAGGAACATTGGAATTAAGATTTAAGTCTTAAATTCAAGTTTGTCACAGTGTGTTTTCATTTGTGTCACAGATGAAGTCTGGATACAGGACAGAAACAGGACAGTCTAAACAGTGGCATTTAAAAAAGGCATCTGTTCTCAAAAAAATTAGAACATGGCTGTTACACTCACAGTGATGATCTGTTTTCTCTAAAGTCTTACCTTATTCTATATATTGTTATAAATATGCAAAATTTAAATTAAAATAGCTTTTGCCTTAATTTTCCAGACTCCTGTTTTCTGAAGTTTTAGGCTGCTGTTGACTGTTTCTCCATTTGTTTTGAATCTGTTTCAGTTAATGCTTTGTTTCCTGGGTAATTTTGTGTCCTTTAAACAACCTAATGACATAAATGATTTAACACCATTCATTTAGAAAGATAAAGATCTCACTCACCTGTGCCAGAGCAGCATTTTTTTTTTTAAGTAAAATCGTGGGCCATTTTTTTTTTTAAAGAGGGAGAGAGAAAGAATCAATTTTATTTATTTTTTTAATTTGGCCTTTGTTTCTCCAACACTTAGTCATGTGTGTGGTGCTGGTGTTCGAACCCAGGACCTCATGCATGCCAGGCAAGCATTCCAACTGCCAAGCCACCACTCCAGCCCCCTTGAGCAGTATTTTGATGACAGTACATTAACCTGAGAGTGATTTGTTTGCTGTTTTCATTTTCTTTTTTTCCTCAAATAGGGTCTTACTGTATTGCCCAAGCTGGCCTCTTGAACTCTTGGGTTCACACAGTTGTCCCACCTTGGCCTCCACCACTGTGCCCAGCTTAGTTACTGCCCCTTCTTTACTATACACAGTTGCAAAAAAAAAAAAAATACTCTAGTATCAGTTGAAGTAGCACAAATGTCATACATAGCTGCATCTGGTGGTGGGAGGCCTCTTTTTGGGATGTTAGCAAATGGTGTGTAATCTTCTGTTTGAAAAAGAGGGTATAAAATATTTCTGTAACAAGGTGGTGTTGGTGGGCGCTCTAAATGAGATCTGAGTCCCCACTGGTCGTTTCTGGGGAAAAAGCAAGCCAGGGTGCCACTAACATAAGTGTGCCCTGCACTGGCAGGGACCACAGCCACATCCGTTTGAATGGTTCTCATGGGAAATGACTGACCAGGGCTTCATGTGGGCATCTTTGTCCCGAGCCAGGCTTTGCTTGCTGGGCTGTGGAAGCATACTACCTGTCCCAATGGTATTCTCGGCCTTACAAATTACATTTACTATGTTCCTTTCTAAACTATTTCAATATTTTAGAATGACAAATACAGAAAATATAAACAGGTGACAGAAAATATTTTGGAATGAACAGTAATCCTGAGGAACCAACTGCGCATCTCATCTCAGCCAGGTTCCCTCAAGTTACACAGGTTCCTGGTGTTACAGTTTTTATTTTGACCAGACAGAATATTGTTACTAATGTTAAAGCTCCAGGGCCTGGTGAGGTGGCTCAGCGGTTGTTACAGCACTTGCCTGGCATGTGCTAGGATATGGGTTCAAACCCTAGCACCACATACACGAGTGTCAGAGCAATGAAAGCCATATGAAGCTAAATAAAATTTCTCAAAATCTTCATTTGTCCCAAACCAGGGACATGGTGTCCATCCCCAGCTCCACAGAAACAACTCTATAAAGAAAAAGACCCAGTTTACACCATGATGTTCCTGGGATGCTGGAATGAAGCCATCCAGATGCCTTGGCAGGGTCCTTTCCTCAGTGTAGGCTAGCCAGGCTCTGAGGACACACATGCCTGTAAGGCTCTTCTGCCTCTGCCTTCTCCCAGGCCTGAGGCTGCCTGGTGTCCATCTCTTAGGCGTTAGATCCCAGAAGCCATCCTCACTGCCAGGACTGTGCGGCCCTCCTTATGACTGAAAAGGCCAGCAGAGGAAGACCCATTTAGAACAACAAATACTGGAGAAGAAAGTTCCCTGGGAATTTATGTTAGAAAAGGAAATAATAGGTCTGGAGTGGTGGCTCAGCAGTTAGAGCGCTTGCCTGGAATGTGTAAGAACCCAGGTTTGAACTTCAGACCACATAGCAACAAGTGTCAGAACAACAAAGGCCAGACAAAAAACAATAAATTGATTTTTTTAAGAGAGAGGGACAGTGAGGAGTGAGAGAGAGAGAATCAACTTTTTATTCAGTTTCTCATGCGGCTTTCTTTGCTCTGACACTTTGTTGTATACATGGTGCAAGGGTTTGAACTCTTGTACTCACGCATGCCAGGCAAGCGAAGTTAACCGCTGAACCACCTCTCGAGCCCCTAATTGATTTTTTCTCTCTCACCCTCCCTTTAAAAAAAAAGTGATTCTTCTAACAGGAGACTAATATCCAGAATTTACAAAATACTCAAAAAAAAAAAAAAAACAATATCAAAACCACAAATAACTCAATCAGTAAATGGGCCAAAGAGCTTTAAACAGAAACTTCTCAACAGAGGAAATTGAGCAAGCCAAAGAATACATGAGAAAGTGTTCTCAATCACTGGTAATCAGAAATGCAAATCAAAACTACCTTAAGATTTCACCTCCCTCCAGTCAGACTGGCAAAGATGAAGAATATAAACAATAACAGATGCTGGAGGAGTTGTGGGGAGATAGGAACACAGGTACCCTGTTGGTGGAATTGCAGAGTGGTCCAGCTGCTCTGGAAACAGTGGAGACTCCTCAAAACATTAGGGATGGATCCACCATACGACCCAGCCATCCCTCTTCTGGATATTTTCCCAGAGGAGTTAGAATCCGCATATTACAGTGACACAGCAATATCCATGTTCATAGCAGCTCAATTTACAATAGCTAAATTGTGGAACCAACCCAGATGCCCCTCACTGGATGAATGGATCCAAAAACTCTGGTATGTATATATACAATGGAATTCTACTCAGCTATTAGAAACAATGATATTGTATCTGTTGAAGGTAAATGGATGGCATTGGAAGAAATCATGCTGAGTGAAGTTAGCCAAACCCAGAGAGTCAAGGGTCGAATGTTTTCACTCATTTGTGGAGGCTGGAGCTAAACCCAGGCCTGTGTGAAAAGTAATTAATCTAATATATTAGACCCAGCAAAGGCATAGCAAACACATAATCTAGTGGAACCATAGATATGTGGAGTGGGGAGAGGCAGAAGGGGACAGGGAAGGAAAATAGGAACAGATATGGGGAGGGGCTGGGTGATGGTATGGGGAGGCAGCAATGGGCGGGGTGTTGATGAGGGGCGGGGCCTAGCCTTCACTCTGAGCTGCAGTGTGGTCTCCTGCAGGTCCACTGCAGCCCAGGGCTCTCAGCCAGGGTGTGCTCCTGAATCGCTGCAGATTCCCACCATCAGGTGCTGGCCTCCCGTCCCTGCCCCATGTGGGGCAAGCGGGGTGCCGGTTGGCTGAGGTCCGACTGTTCCCCGAAGGTTCAGGAGCGGTGGGCCTCCGGGTCCCAGGTGTTTGTGGAGTCCTCTAGCAAGACTGGCAAAAGGGCTTTTCTGGTGACACCACTGCTGTGTCACAGCACAGGTTTCCCATTTTCTCTAAAACAGCCACAATTAGTACTTTCTTAAAAAAAAAACTGTAAAATTTTATTATATAGTTATTTCCAAAAAGGACAGGAAAATGGATCATATATCCCCAATTCATTGTACTGATTACTGAAAATGTTCATCACCTCATAGAAACTGTACTGCTTTTGTTGAATTAACAATATTTGGGGTAGTCATATCAAGTCTAAATATTTTTACCCCCAAGCCTGAAAGATTTAACTGTCAGTCTGGGATATTTTACTGACTCCAGATAAACCCACCTGGCTGTCACCCACTTGCCCGCCTGTCCTGTGAGGCCAGCATAGAGACCATGGCACGTCAGACTGCCTGTCACCCTGTGCAGTTAGTCAGTCCAGGTGCCTTCAGTGAGTTCAGATAGGATAGCATTGGGATCTCTGACTCTAGGGTGACAAATTGGTTTTCAAAGCAAGACCCCAAAGGAGTAAAATACTTTAATTGACACATATTGACAGGACGAAGGCTTTTCAGAATAAGAAAAGAAGAGAAATGAGCCATTAGGAAAGCCTTGTCCTGCCTTACCAGCTGCATGGCAGAACCCCAGGTCACTTGCAGCTGTGGCCAACATCTCCGTGCAGACCTGCCATGGTGGTCCAAAGGGATGGCAGTCAGGCCTGTTCAGTTCCCTGCACAGGCTGGACTCCTGCCTGAGCCGGTCCTTAGCCCACACCCCACGGGGTTGTTCTGACAGGACACAGTAAGTAAAAAGCTTGTGAAGTCAGGCTGTCTGACCTTTCAGTGGGCCAAACACACCCACCCAATCCCAGCAAATGGGATGTTTCCACATGTGCAGCCTCGTTCTCAAGACACAAGCGAAGCTGCAGTGCAGCCTGGACAGGGGATGGGAGGGAAGGCTGAGCCAGGCTGCACGTACAAGGGTGAAGTCCTGTGGGGGCCTTCAAGACCGAGTGATCTTGCTGGGGGGCATGAACCCTGTGTCCCCAAGGGTCCTGAGTGCTACTCGGCCATCAGGTCGGATCACCAGATGGGTAATGCTGCCATTGTTGAGGGAGAGACGGAGCCAGCCTTCTGGAGGGAACTGCAGTGCTCTGTGGGGAGGAGAGAACATGCCAGAAGGAGCTCATAGGGCTGGGGCCAAAGTGCCCTGCATGACAGGCAAGGCTCAGTCCCTGCAGCAGCAGGGCAGATGTTCCAGCTGGTCCCTGAGGTTTCCTCTGTTCAAACAAGGGGTCCACCAAAGGGGCCTCCCCATCAGGCCAGGGCTGCCCCACGACTCAAGCTGTGTGATCCGCACAAGACTGCAGGCAGTGCATGCAATTTTATTTCTGCTTTCCAGTGTGTAAAAGGGGAAGCCAAACAGTACATCATTAGACCCATTTCTGATGAAATTCAGTGCTTTGTCCCAGTGGATGGAGGTGCAATCCACGACCCCTGTAGCATTTTTTTTTAGAACCAATCTTTATTTAGTTTTTCATGTGACCCCACATTCCCTGGACACTTCGTTGTGACGTGGTGCTGGGGTTTTTGAACTCATGTACTCGCACATGCCAGGCAAGCATTGCAACCACCAAGCCACCGCTCCAGCCCCCCCTGTAGCATTTTCATGCTCTTAAAAATGCTGATACAATGAACACTTGCTGTAAAGCTCTGTCTCACAGCTTTCTTGAGTCACCAAACATCCTTTATGCCTCAGAAAGTGGCATGAACCTCCTACCCAGTGTGGCCCAGTGGCCACGGTGACATTTTTCTGCTGCAGTTTGGTGAATATAAAAGCATTACTATCTTCACACTTTTTTTTTTTTTTAATACTGGGGATTGAACACCAAGGCACTATGCCACTGAGCTATATACCCAGCACTTTTTAATTTTGAGACAGGGTCTCAATAAGTTGCTGAGGCTGGCCTTGCACTTGTATTCCTCCAGCTTCAGCCTCTCAAGTCACTGGGATTATAGATGTGCGCTGCCATGCCCAGCTTCATGCTACTTTTTAAAATCTCAGTGCACCCCCTCACAACTCACAGGCATCCTCCTACATGGACAGCGCAGTGGGTGGTCATATGCCCATGTGGCAGCTCTGACTTTCCACACAGGGCGTAACTCAGGGGAGCTGCACTGTGCCTAAAGGGTGAGCCGTGTGTGTGTAACCTGGGTGATCACTCCATGTACGGTGCTTCTGATACAGTTCAGCACCAGCATCACCTCCCAGTACTTGACAGGGTTTATAACAGGAGCACAGGGAGCACCTGAATGGCCTATCTGCAGGCAGCGTGTGGGACAGGTCCAGCAGACAGGAGAGGCCCCACCATCTTGGAAGTCTTTGTTCTTGCTGGAGGTTAAAGCCAAACACCCAACCATTGGCTCACCACCCTCTTCCTGCCAACAGTTCTGAATCTGGAGCCACCGTGAGCTGGGGAGGATCCCAGCTGCCCAACAACCTTGCTCTCCTGACCACGGGGCTCCCCTGCTACCCTTGGGCTTCTGGCTGTATCATGCACATGATGCCTAAGTAGATGGACCATCACAGCCCTGGTGACAGGACCACAGAGAGAGAGCCAGCACCTGGTTTCAGACAGTATCACTGACCAGGGGTGTTCCCACCGCCAGACTCATAGTCATGAGAAGAGGCAACGCTCAGTGACTTACAAAAGCCCTGGTGAACATTTTCTAATGGACCCAGGAGTAGACAGGCTTCTGCTTTTTCTCAAAGTTTACACTTTACTGGTATCTGTCTGTCCTTTTACTCACATGAAACACAAGAGCCTTCCCACCCAAGGGGTGCCATGTGGCACTTGGAAAACTGACCAATACCAGGGCTATGACCAGAAAATACATTAGCTAAAGCTGGGTGCAGTAGCACATGGCTATAATCCCAGTGATTCCAGAGGCTGAAGCAGGAGGATTGCAAGCCTGAGGCCAGCTTCAGCAATTTAGTAAGATCCTTGGCAACTCAAAAAGACCCTGTCTCAAAATAAAAATAAAATGGCCTGGGGATGTATTTCAGTGGTAGAGCACCCCTGGGTTCAATCCCCAGAACTGTGGGTGGAAAGAAGAAAGCAAGGAAATACGTGAGCCTGGAACATTCCGTGGTGCCAGAGCGTGGGGAAGGTCCCAAACACAGGTGCCCCCAACAGAGCACCCTGAGTCGCAAATTAGTCATACACATGATCAGCACAGTCATAGACCCCAATCCAGAAGATGAACAACCTCATGTGCAGTCACACTCACAGGGCTGGGACACAGCCCAGTGGCCTAGAATGCTCAAGGCCCTGGGTTCCATCCCTAGCACCTCAAAGGTGAGAGAGGAGAAACCAACCAACAAAACCATCAAAACAGACACATGCTGAGGAAGGAGTATGGCCTTCAGAAGACACCCAGGAAGGAACAAAGGATGCAGGAAGCAGAAGCTGGCCATGGTGACTGCTGCCAGGAGGGCCCCAGCAGATCCTCATAGCTGCTGGGGCCAGTTTGAGAGGAATCTTGCACAGTCCAAGATATTTTTCAATCACCATGGGGTTGGAAGCCCAGCACACAGCACCCTGACCAGGGCAACCTCATCCACCCAGGACACCCTTTGGCACCAGGTCCCCATCCATCTATGCTGTTCTGCCAAAACACACTGTAGAGAAACCCCAACTCTGAGACTCTCTCCCCACCCCTGGCAGATGACCAGGACTCTCCAGCCCCCCAGCTGAGAAAAGACTAAGAAGCTCCCAGCAGAGGAGCCGGAAGGCAGGAGCCACAGGCCCACTGAGGTAGCGAAGGGAACAGGCTTAATCGTGGTCAGCAGCACACAGCTGGCAGTGCCTACCTGCAGACGATGTAGCGGATGACATTGGCATGGCATATGAGGATCTCATAGCTGTCTTCCTCCTGCCTGGCGTCTGCTCTGTGGATATAGTTTCGGAAAGCAGCCTCGATCCGGGCACCATCCTCATAATACTGCTGGGGGCAGAGTAAGGAGCCATCGGGAGAAAGCACCAGCAAAGCCAACATCAGTAGGGCAAACCCAGCCCCTGCCCTGGTGGCCCATGGGGCCGTGTCTTTACCACAGCCTCTGGCTTCCAGTGAGACACGGGTGGGTCGGGCTCAATGGGGGCGCCTTCCCGCAGCAGGTCTGTGCTGACTCTGGAGACGCCTGGGGAGAAGCACAGGCTGCTGGAGGGCGGCAGTCCTGTCCACTCCAGGAGTTGCTTCGCATTCTCCTGTGGTCAGCACAAGCTCCCAGCTTTACTGCTGCCGGTGCAGAGGGTCTGGGCCCACACTCACCTGGCAGGTGCTTGCTGATGATGTCTGTGGTCTCTACTGCGCGGGTCATGGAAGAGTGGATGATTTTATTAAACTTCAACCCCAAGCTTGCAAGTCGGAGCCCTGTGAGTTCAGCCTGTTCTCGACCTTAAAGGTGAAATACCCCTTAGAACCACACCTACCTCGACCCCTCCTTTAGCCAGTGACACCTACGTGTGCACCATATGCCACCCAGGGCCCTGCCCCCATGGCTTGGGCCTAGCAGGGATCATGGCCTCAAGGAGCAAAGGCAACAAGATAATGAATTCAGTTGCCCTCAACCCCTTACAGAAAAAAATGCACAGAGTAACACAGAGCCAATGTGCCTGCTGCTGGAGTCTAGGCAGCCACCACTCTTCCTCACACCTCTTGCTTGGCCAACTCCACACTATGTGTACTACCATGATGGCCACAGCCACATGACACCATGGCAGCCAACACATACCACTGAGGACTCTGTCACTGAGCGCCCAGTGGCTGCAGGTACAGATGCTTTTTTAAAAAGGTATTTCAGCATCTGGCTGGAAATCACCAAGGTCATTTCTGCCAGAGGGAGAAAGCTCTGCATGCGGTTCTTCCTATCTGGACCCACTGTTTCAGGGGAGGGGACGTTCTGCAGTTCAGCAGGGGATTTTTTCCATATGCATACAAATGTGGAATATCCCCTCCAAACAAAGAAACTGTTCCATCTAAACTTATCCAGGTGTGACAGCAACACCTCACCGCCAGCTACCAGAGCTGAGGCAGAGGACTGTTTGAGTCCTAGGCAATACAGAGAGACACTACCTCCAAAACAGTAAAGTTTAGACTCTTCCCCCAGACCTCACCACATCTCCTTTTCCAGAAATTTCTCTGCAGGTATCCCCACAAGGGCGCTAAGGCACCATGGTTTATAACAGCAAGAAACTGGCCACAAATACCTCGCCTGCAGGCATGAGATGCTGCTGCTCAGCTTATCTGGGCAACATATTCAGATAGACCTGCAGGTCCTGAACAGGAGTGCAGCACAGAGCGCCAGGGGCTGCTTCCAGATACCTGGAGCACCAGCCCTGCTGCTGGCACCAAGCTTGACCTCATGCAAGCAAGACCACTGTGGTATTGTCTTGTTTGTTTCTTAGGGTGCTGGGGATGGAACCCAGGGCCTCACACATACTAGACAAGCACTGTAACACTGAGCCAAACTCAGCCCTGTGTTTTTTGCTATGGACATGTTAACAAGCCTATCTCCTGCCAGGCATGGTGGTGCACACCTGTAATCCCAGTGGCTCAGGAGGCTGAGGCAGGAGGATCACAAGTTCCTAAGCAACTTAGCAAGACTGTCTCAAAATAAAAAATAAAAAGGGGCTGGGGAGGTGGCTCCGTGGTTAAGCACCCCTGGGTTTGATCCCTGGTACCAAAAAAAGACACCTGTCTCCTGTCCAAGTTCAGCTGACAATCACAGATAATGATGATGCCCAAGACTGGCCTGTGGTCCCTGAGGGGTTCAAGGAGACCTTTGCCCCAACACCCTCAAGGGGGATCACCCAGGCACATACCCAGTGGGGTCAGAGTGCGATCCTTCTCCAGGCAACCGTCCATATGGTACTGGGAATGTCTAATGAGGAAGATGTGCCTTGTGGCCTTGGCCTTGCAGCGGTCCAGCCTGGACGCCAGCTCCTCTTCTCCAGACTCCACATTCCTCTTCCGCAGGTTGACCAGAGAGAGTGGCTCTCGCCTAGTATTAAAGAAAAGATAATGTCCTGTGACCTCTATTGCAGACACCCTCGAGTATTCTGACAAGACAGTTATTTCCAACTACAGACTGACTTCACCAGAGAAGCAAGGCAGCCTTGTAGACCATGGATGTACACTCCATCCACCCCATGGGCTGCAGCCAGGCAAGTGTGCAAGACATGCACAAAGCCCTTCTGCACGGATTGTTCCAGCAAACACAGGCATGTAGGTCATGGAGAACAGGACACAGTGCCAGTGTCAAGAGAGGAAAGCAGGAAAGGTGTGGGAGTGGGGACGGGGCCTTGCAGAGTCCAGAACCACTGCTATGGGTTATGTATCCAGGGTGCCGACAGATTCGGTCACCAAGGCTAGGAAATATTTGAAAACACTGCAGCAGCTACTTTTCTTGTGTTTCCTTGACAATGCAGCGTAACAACTACTTGTATATGATTTACACTGTATTTGGTACTTTAATCTAACCATGATTTAAAGCACCCAGGAGGATAAATGTAGGTTCTATCCAACGCTGTGCGATCTTACATAAGGGATTTGAACATCCACAGATTCTAGTATATGCAGGTCTCATGGAACCAATCCCCCAGAATGTTGAGGGTAAGGTCAACTAATTTAAATTAAATTAAATTAGAACTCCATTTTCTCAGTCACACTAAGCACACTATCTGGTGCACCTGGGGTAGTGGATGTCTCACTGGTGGGTTGGTGGGTGGCTGGGTAGAGGTCATGAGATTGAAGCCGTTGAACGTTAAATGCGGGAGGTAGGGAACAGCATTTCTACCAAAATCAACCTGGTAGAGACTGTGGTGAGAGAGGAAAATCTGGAGGGCCACTGAGGTGACTCAAAGATTATTTGGGCAGGACTAACTTGCGGTGCTTGTCACACACCAAGCGGAGGTATTGGGGAGCCTGAGGCTCAGCCAGAGAAAATATCTGGGGACTACACACAGACAGGAAGCCATGGACTCCTCAATGCCCCCAGAAAGGACCCACTTATCCAAGCATACTTCTGGAATATCCCAGTGTGGGTGTGGGGCACAAAGACAGCACCCTTTCTAGTACCTTCCTGCTTATCCCTGCCTGCCACCAGTCCTTCCCATCCCCATCTGCTCACCCAGAAATCAAGACACAGCAAGCAAACATGGAGCATCAGTTTAAATCAGATAAATCTGGAGTCAACTTTAGATCTACTTCAAGTTTTTTGACCTCAAAGTAAATGTTTTCCTTTAAAAGTCCTTAGAAATGCAGCGTACTGATTTTTTAAAAAGAGAATGACTACAGTCTAACCACAAGAGAAATATCATACCAATCCTAACTGAGGGATCATTGGGCAAAACTAAGAACATCTCAAAGCACGGATTTCTCTTAATAATAACCAGTATTGGCTGATTTTGTCAAATCTACCATTCTTACTGTTAAAACATTAATGACAGAAAATTAGGTATGGGATACAAAAGTAGAAACAGAAGTCAGCAATATGTGTAATTTTAAATAGTCCAGTAGCAACATTTAAACAGTAAAGAGAAACAGGTGAAATTCAGTGACACTTTATTTATTTAATCCAATATACTTGAAATACTGTTATTTCAACATAATATTGAAAAGCTGTACTGCTTTGATTTTTTAATTTAAATTGACATTAAATAAAACTAAATATCCCTGTGTAATCATAGAATCCTTATTTCAAAGGCTCAATAACCATAAATGGACAAGGGCCACAGCACTGACCGGGTCTTGGAAGAAGGCTCTAGTTTATTCTGGCCTCCTCCTAGCAAAGGGACCTTCAGAGGGGCATGACCATCCTCACACACTGACCCTGTGGACCACTGGTCACAGCTGCCCAGCACACTCACCCCCGCAAAGCCACCCAGGCGAAAGGACCCCCAAGCACCGCCACCCTGGCACATCTGCCCTCGGGACTGGGAACTGCTGCCCTGGCACACTGGCCCGGGGACTCCGGGGACCCAGGGACCCAGGGCACGGCCGCCTTGGCGCACGGATCCCGGGGATCCTGGGCACGGTCGTCCAGGCACACGGACCCCGGGGACTCCGGGCACGGCTGTCTAGGCGCACGGACCCTCGGGACCTCGGGGAACCGGGCACCGCCGCCCTGGCATGGGGACCCGGGCACGGGTGTCTAGGCGAACGGACACCGGGCACGCCGCCGCACGCTGTGGACGCGGAGGGAAGGGAACACTACCCCACCGCGCACCTGTCCCAGTTGGGGTCCCAGACGCCGGGCACCGGCCGCGCGCCCCCCGCCCAAGCCGGCGCCTCTGCCGCGCGCGGCTCCGCGTCCCCGCTGGTGCGCGGCTTGCCCACCGCCACGGCCGAGAAGAGCACAGCGGCCGAGCCCCCGGCCAGCCCGCAGGCCGCCAGCTGCAGCACCTGCCGGAACGCCATGCTGCCCGTCAGCGCGGCCCAAGGCGCGCCGCGAGGAACAAGCTTCCGCGCGCGCCCCCCACCCCGCTCCGCCGGCGGAAGTTCCGCCCCAGCCCGGCCGCGGAGGCCGCTGGGAGCGTGGCGGCGGGTGGTAGGAGGCGCCGGGCGCGTGTAGCGGCAGGGATTGCGATGAGAGCTGGGCTTCGGGGCTTGGTGAACGGGAGATCTCTGCGCGCTTGGGTTTTGCTTGCCTCTTTCAACGTAGTACAGCAGCTCGGTCCTTAAACCCGCGCACGCCACAGCCCAGCCACAGACGCGACTTACCTGCTGCAACCCCTCAGCCCTGCCAGCACCTTGAGCGACCGCAAGCCAGGTGGCAGCGCTCCCCCTTCGTGCTCCAGTGACCGCCAGGTGGCGGCACTCCGCGTCCGTCCTCCGGTGACCGCCAGGTGGTGGCATTCCGCGTCCATCCTGCAGTGACTGGTGTTGCCCCGGTTACTGGGACAGGAATTGTCTGTTGTCCCAGTCCTGTTCCACCACACTGAGATCTGAAAGGACCAAAGGCGTGTGTGCCCTTGAGTTCCAGACTGGAATAAGAGCATTTTATGGATTCGCTTTGTTCAGATATAACTAAACCAGTATTGGCCAAGGACCCAGATCTAAGAATAAGAAAAAATGCTTCCCATTTCCATGTTGTGGGGTCTGATTATGGACGCATAGTGAGCTACCAGAGACCAGAGTAGAAACAGGAAGAAAAAAAAAGTTTATTTGGGGGAAAGAAGGAACAGAAAAAAGAAGAAACAGACTGGTGCACCAGGGCTGCTGCTCCAAAGCAAAGTTCAGGGAGAGCAGCAGCCCTGAGTGACTCAAGCAGGCTGTTTTTAAAGGGAAATTTTGGCAGGCTTACAAACAGGCTTACAAAAGGGTTCCTTCTCCGAGAAATTTGAGCAGCAAGTTTTAGTTTATCTGCTTCAAGTTACACCTGGTGGGCTATCAGGATGGGCTAGGCAGGGAGCTAAACTATCCATATCTGAAACTGGCAGCTTGTGGGAGCCTCCAGAGGGATGCTTCCAGAGGGATGCTTCACAGAAACAATCACAATGACCTTGACTATTTCTGTCCATTTACCACAGCACAATTCAAGGATTTTATTTCCATCCATTTTGGCATGCTCAATCTTAATTAAATGTTTTATATCAGAGGGTCTCTACCCTTTTACCGTCTTTTTTTTTTTTTAAAGACAACAGAATTTTTATTGAGATTTTTCACATGGCTTTCGTTGTTCTGACACTTAGTTGTGTACATGTGTGCTGGGGTCTGAACCCGTGTACTTGCACATGCCAGGCAAGCGCTGCAACCGCCAAGCCACCACTCCAGCCCCTTCTTTAACAGTCTTAAAGACTATTTCCAACTCATTTGACCACTTTTGAATGTTTTCCATATCACTGACAAATGTCCAAGTGTGGAGACAACAACCTTGCTCTCTGCTTGTGTGCCGGCAGGACCCAGTAAATGTGTGTGGAGCAAAACTGGGTGAACACAGGCTGTGATAAGCCAGGAACCCAGAAATATGAATTCGTATTACTTTAAAAAAGTGTCCCCAGTTTTTGCTGCTATTATTCTTTTGTTTGTTTTTTTCCTGGCTTAACCCTGATATCCTGAGAGGCTGTATGTGAAGGCCATGGCAGAGAGCCCAACTGACTGCATCTGAACCTAGGATTCATCATCCTTGCCTCAGGATCCCCATTTGTGAAATGGAAAGAACAATGGTACCTACTTCATAGGGTGATTGCAGGGTCAGAAATTCTCAGGAGTAACACAGTAATCCCTTGGCAAATGTTGGTACCATTAATTGATGAAGTGAGAACCCAATTTTTTTTTTTGAGAGGTAGGGTGGGAGGGGGGTGTCTTGCTGCTATGCTGCCCAACCTGGCCTAAACTCATGGGCTCAAGTGGTCTTCCTATCTCAACCTTCTAAATAGCTGGGATTACAGGTGAGCACCACCTCTCCAGGCTGAGCTCTAGAACTGAATCAAGAAGGTGGAGACTGAGATCCTTAACTCTCAATCATGTCCAGGGATGAGGCTCCTTGAGAAGTAGTGAAGGAGCCACACAGCTGGAACCATCACACGCCTCACCAATTGAAGGAGCATCAGTTGCTCTTGTAAGTGCCCCCAACTTCCTGTGGGAACTGCCCACCCCACCCTGCTGTATTCTGAACAAACAGAACAATTCTTTGAAATTGAGGGCAAGCAGGGATGGGGACAGGCATTTGTACACCTGTGCTCACGGCAGCATCACAGTGGCCAACAGGTGAAGATCACATCCACTAACAGGGGCAGGTGAACAGAGCATGGTACATACACTTAGTGGAATGGATACTCAGCCTCCAAAAGAAGGAAATTTTTTTTTAAAGTTTTTTTTTTTTTTTTAAGGAAAACAGAGTGAGAGGGGGAGGAAAGAGAGAATTAACTTTATTTTTTTCATTTGGCCCTTGTTTCTCTGACATTTAGTTGTATATGTGGTGCTGGGGTTAAAACCTGGGTCCTCATGCATGCCATGCAGGCGCTGTAATCACTGAGCCACCAGGAAGGAAATTTTTTAAAATGCTACAACATGGGTGAACCTTGGTAACAAAATATCACAGACTGGGTGATTCACAAATAGAATTTTTTTTTTTTAAGAGAGAGGGACAGTGAGACAGAGAGAGAAACTTTATTTAGTTTTTCACATGGCCTTGGTTGCTCCAACACTTGGTTGTATACATGGTGCTGGGGTTTGAACCCAGGTCCTCATGCTTGCCAGGCAAGCGCCAAAACCGCTGAGCCACCGCTCCAGCCCCAATAATAGAAATTTATTTCTCACAGTTGTGGAGGCCAGGAAGTCGAACACAATCACCACTGGAAACAGAGTTAGACAGGAAGCCATGGTCTCCGCCTGCTGCTGGAACTCCACCTGTGTTAGCAGCAGCAGCCAGGAGGATCTGCACTGCAGCTCCCTGTAGCTGGCAACGCCCACATAGTGCTGCAGCAGACCTCAGCTGCCCAACAGTGACTTATCTTCAGGTCCTTGTCTTGCAAATTCAAAGAATGAAATCCATGCACAAGTGTGAGTGTAAAAGAGTAGGATTGATTAAAGTGAGGAGAAAAGAAAGAGCTCTCACTGCGTAAGAGGGTACCTGACAGCAGGTTGCCACTCAGGTGCCAGGCTAGGGCTTGGTACAGCTATTGTAATCAAGCATTGGAGAAGTGCCACGTCTATTGGTTTGGCCCATGACCTTCTGACTGATTGTGCCCCTTTGACCTGAGTGAGTCTATAGGCTTCATTCAGGCCTGTCCCGCTTTCCTTTCTCCTGATGCTCTGGGACACAGGAGTCGGCTGGGATATCTGGAATGTTCCTCCAGGCTAATTTCAAGGTGAAGCCTATACACTTAGAGAAGCCTTTTGGGGGACTCTTGCCTTCACTGCTGCCTCTCCTACCCATTCACCATGCTGTGCATCATGCTGAGGGAGAAGCACGGTCCCACCGGCAGTCGGGTCAGAAGAGCAAGAGGCGCACCGATTCCCAGAAGCCGCTTTTGTAAAAGCATTAGTCTACGCATGGGGGACGTGATCACTTCCAAAACCTCCCAGTCTTAATGCCCCTGCAATGGGGATTCAGCTTCAACATGAATGTAAGAGGTCATGTTCAGCCGCGGCAAATATTATCTACGTGATCAAGCCAGTCATCAAGTTGAGCCCCTGTGATTCCCTGGTAGGAGGCACCTGCACTCAAGATCACAGGGACAGAAAGTAGGATGAAGGGTGGGAAGCTGGCCTTGTGGTGGTGGAGCTTCAGATGGGGGAGGGAGGAGTCCTGGAAAGGGCTGGCAGTGGCAGGTGACACTGACGGCAGGCACATCATGCCACTCTGATTTACCACAGCACAAAAGGGAAACCCTTGGTGTCCTCCCCCAAAGCAGTGACTGCTCTGAGAAAACACACTGGGGTGGATGCTGCATTCATTTATTGGAACCCTCTTGGTTCAGGCAGCAAGTGAGGCCACCTCTGTGCCAGGTCAGCTGTTGCCTGAGATGCAGTTCTCAGGTAAGGATCTGTTTCTCCAGCCAGGATTGGGAGGCATCACGAATCACCTGGTCTGAAGCCTGGCCAAGTACCTGATGTCTGCCCAGGCCGTCATCACTTCCCCAGAGAGGCCAGGTAGATGTACCAGAACAGAGCTGCCATGTTGGCAAAGAGCACCCGGAACTGCAAAGAGAGCAGCCAGGCTGTGGCCATGCCCAGCACCACCACCAAGGACAGCAGTTGTCTACCTACCACTGGCTCTGGGTCCTCCACCCACCCACTGCTGTTGTGCCAAGTTTGGTGCTGGGCCCTGGCAGAGGGAAGAACGAGCGTCCCCTCCCAACAATGTTTTAGCTAAGGATGACAGGCGCCCAAGCCCACTTTGCCCATCTCCTCCCTGAATACTTTAGCTCAGCTTCTCTAGCCACGCATGGTGATCTGACCCCTAAGTTAGACCATCCCACCTGAAGTCGCCTTGGTCAGTGCTGCCATCTCACTGATCACTGATCTGCAGGGCATGCAGTAGGGGCACAGTACCCACCCTGTCCCGTAAGCACTCCCCTGCACCGACCTAACACAGTACTCCGACGCAGCCCCTGGCACTGGCCCCAGCCACAGAAACCTCCTGTCTGGTCTCTCCCTCCCCCCGCTTCTATCTTGCCACAATGCCTTGGGACCCCAGGCCACAGCATTGCTCCCTGCACTGTTGTGCAACGCACTTCCTGGAAAACCGGTTCCCTGACCTTCCCCCCTCTTCACGGGCTGGCCACTGCTGGAGCAGGCCAGGGAGGGCACCTATCTTCCTCCCAGAAGCCAGCCTCTCCAGCAGCTCACTTTCCCAGCCACCACAGGGCCAAACTCCCTTCTTCACTCCCTCAAAATACCCACCACTTAGACCCAGAGGAGGGAGAGGCTAGGCAGTCCCACTCAACCACCACACTGTCCCTCCTGTCACTTGGGGAAGGGCCCTGTCCCCAGGGGACACCCTGCACTCACAGGTCTGCCCTCCCAAGGCACCCACATCTACACCAGACCTGGTCACATCTCCAAGGCTGGAAAGCCGCCTGCCACCCCAACCCCTGCTATGGACCTCTGACAAGCTTCTTGAGAGAACCTTCTACACGGGTTTCTTTTCTACTTCCCAGTCACTCTTCAGTTTGAAGCAGTCTGGTTTCTGCCCCTATCTAGTCCTGAAATCCTCTTGGGAAGGTCATTGGTAAGGGTAACTATTCAAAGCTGGACACGGTTACGTTACTGTAACGTCCTGCAATCTCTCTATGTGTGGCCAGCCCTGTCATGTCACTTCTCCCCCCTGGTGTTGGGGGGTTTTGTGGTGTTTTCTGTGGTCCTGGGGCTTGGCCCAGAGCCAGGGCTGTGCAGACTTTCTCCCTGGACAGTAGGTGTTACCCCTGCCATGCGGCAGCCTGGGAGGAGTCTCTAGGACAGAGACAGGCTGGGCACAGTCCTAGGAGCTCATCTGCAGCAACCTGGAGCAGCGTGGTGAGAGCATCCAGTGGCCAGGTGGGCGCCTCTCTGACTGTCCCCCCAGCCTGAAGTACATCCAGCTTCAACACCACTTATTCACCCTTCCTCAGGCTCCCACAGTGACCCCTTTGTGCCCACAAAGGGCTGGCCAGCCCCTCAGAGACTGCTTCCTTGCTCAGGTGTGGCCTGGGCACAATGGCAGTTCCTGACCCCAGTGACCTGCAATATTTCAATGGAAAGCCTGAAGGTGTCGCTGGCATTGGCTTCAGATAGAACTGCTGAATGTGTGGGTGAAGCAGGAGGACCCCTGGGAGACTCATCGTGGCTTTACAGCATTTGGGGTGGTGGATGCCATCTAAGCAGGGTCCAGGATGTGAGGGAAAGACCATCATGGGGGCCAAGGCCTAGCCTCACCTGCAGGGGCACATAGTTGATGTTGATTAACTGCAGGGGCGTCCACACTCTCCAGTTCATCCTCAGTGCAGGCCAGAAGCCACTCCTCATCTTGGAGGCCAAGTCCTCAGCATCCTTCCCCTGCAGGGGGCAGAGGCAGAGGTGAGCAGCCCCAGCCTCCACCCAGCCCTGAGGATGGAGCCCACGTCACCCGCATGCTGAGCTACTGCCCCAGCCTCACTGATTGACTGGGGTGCTGAGGACTGAATCCAGGGCACTGAACTACTGGGCTATATCCCCAGCCTTTTTTAATTTTTGTTTTTGAGACAGACTTTTGCTAAGTTGCCCAGACTGGCCTCAGACTTGTGATTCTCCTGCCTCAGCTTCTCAAGTAGCTGGGATCACAAGTGTGCCCCACCACACCTGGCCTGACAACTTTTTTTTTTTTTTTTAAAGAGAATGAATTTCATTTATTTTTTTTCATGTGTTTTTTATTTTTCCAACACATAGTTGTGTATATGGTGCTGGGATTTGAACCTGGGTCCTTGAGCATGCCAGGCAATTGCTCTACCACTGAGCCACTGCTCCAGCCCCTTGACAATGATTTTATTTTTATTTTATTTTTTTTTTAAAGAGAGAGGGACTGTGAGAGAGACAGAGAAAGAGAGAAACAACTTTATTTAGTTTTTTACATGGCCTTAGTTGCTCCAACACTCAGTTGTGTACGTGGTGCTGGGGTTTGAACCCAGGTCCTCATGCTTGCCAGGCAAGCACCGAAACCACTGAGCCACCGCTCCAGCCCCGACAATGATTTTTTAAAACTGAACTATTTGGGGGCTGGACCAGTGGCTCAGCGGGCACTGCCTTGCATGCACAAGTACATGGGTTCAAACCCCAGCACCACATACACAATGAAGTGTCAGAGCAACAAAAAGTCCATGAAAAACTAAATAAAATTGATTCTGTCTGTCTCTCTGTCTCTGTCCCTCTCTCTTAAAAAAAAAAAAAACTGAACTATTTGATTTTGTTGATCGTGTGGACTGCACGCATGCTCTTAATTATCCTGCAGCTACAAAGAGCCAGCTGACTGGCTGGAATCTAGGTGGTGCACACACAGCCAAGTGCCTGGCGCACCCGCCTGGCCCCTTAGCGCTGCTCTGACGGTGAATCATGCTATGGTCCCAGCAATGCTCCTCAGGGCTCCCCTGTCACTTTTTTCCAAAATAACCTCCAGAGCTGATGAGTTTCAGAGTAAACCTTGTCAGTTTTTAAAAGTAGACTTGAATGAGCTGGGCACTGTGGCACACCCTGGTGACCCCAGTTCCTTAGGAGGCTGAGGTAAGAGGATTATAATCTGAGGCCAGCCTGGTGATTCAGTGAAACTCTTTATCAAAATAGAATTTTAGGAAAGGGTTGGGGATGTGGCTCAGTGGTAGAGTGCTAGCCTAGCATGCAGGCTAGCATACTAGCCTGGGGTCTGTTCCCAGGGCCACAAGAAAAAAAAAAGACCTCCAATAAATTGATTCTAAATGTCACCTGGAAGATATAAAAACAGCCCTCTTAAAAAAAATGGGAGGGGTCTGGAGCAACGACTTGCCTGGCATGTGCAAGTACGCAGGTTCAAACCCCAGCACCACATACACAACGAGGAGTTAGAACAATGAAAGCCACATGAAAAATTAATTGATTACCTCTCTCTCTCTCTGTCCCTCTCTCTTAAAAGAAAAATATCGGGCTGGAGTGGTGGCTCAGCAGTTAACACCTGACTGGTGTGCACAAGGACGTGGGTTCGAACCCCAGCACTGTGTACAAAAGGTGCTGGCGCAATGAAAGCCACATGAAAAACTAAATAAAACCGATTCTCTCTTTCACACCGTCTGTCTTTAAAAAAAAGAAGAATGGGAGGGAAGGCCTGTTTCACTCGGGTGTATGAAACATATAGTAAAATCATGGTAGCTAAAACAGTCCTTTAGCAGCAGCCAAAAAGAAAAGTGAAAAGACTCCAGCAAACAAACTGAGTCCAGTAATGGCCTGTTAGGAGTGAGAATGCGTGAGACCACTTCAAAATGCCGGGCTCTCCAGCCGACAAAGGAAATGAACGTCAGGTTTTTTATTTTGTTTTATTTTGATATGGGGTCTCATCATTGCCCAGGCTGGCCTCAAACTCCTGGGCTCAAGCGGTCCTCCTGCCTCAGCCTCCTGAGTGGCTGGGTCTACAGGCATGTGCCACCGCACCCAGCTAGAATGTCAGATTTGAACATTTGAAACATGAAGCTTCCATATGGACCCTGTGTTCCCAGCAACTTAGGAGGATGAGGCAGGAGGACTGCAACTTCAAGGCCAGTCTCAGCACCTTAGTGAGGCCCTAAGCAAGAACCTTGGTGAGACCCTATCTCAAAAAATAAAATAAGGACTGGGGATGTGGCTCAGTGGTAGAGTGCTTGCCTAGCCTAGCATGCACAAAGCCTGAGGTTCAATCACCAGCACTACAAAATATAAATAAATAGAAGTAAGAAAGTGCTGGGGTGCAGTTCAGCTGTATAGTGTGCTTGGGCACAATCCCCAGTGCTGCAAACAGGCACACCAGTATGGGAACACTAGCTTCATTTAGGTAAGTCTAAATAACTTAAAAGACAAACATCTGAGCTGGAGCAGGCTCAGCAGTAGAGCACTTGGCTGGTACGTGCAAGAACCCAGGTTCAAACCCTAGCACCACATACACAAATACAATTAAGTGTCAGAAAACAAACGCCAGATAAAAAAGATAAATAAAGTCGACTCCCCTCCTTAAAAAATGGAAAGATTGCTTGCAATCAGCATTTGGTAAAAAACTGATATTCTTTTAGCTGGGAATGGTGGTACATGCCTGTCATCTCAGTGACTAGGGAGGCTGAGGCAGGAGGGTCACAATTTCAAGCCTAACCTCAGCAACTTAGTAAGGCCCGAAGCAACTTAGTGAGACTGTCTCAAACTAAAAAATTAAAAAGGGCTGTGGCCATGGCTCAGTGGTAAAGAATCCCTGGTTCAATCCTTACTACCACCCCCCACCCTAAATATTGATATTCTTAACTCAGTGTGGTAGCTATGTCTGTAATCCCAGCAACTCAGGAGGCTGAGGCAGGATCATAAACTCAAGAAAAGCCTCAGCAGCTTAGCAAGGTCCTGTCTCAAAAGAAAAGACTGGAGGTGTGGCTCAGTGGTAGAAGGCCCCTAGCTAAATCCCCAGTACTGTAACACTGCAACACACCACACACACACACAAAAAAGAACTGATACTCTTTTTGTTTTTTTCTAGACAGGAACAGTGAGAGAAAAAGAATCAATTTTATTTAGTTTTTCACCTGGTTTTTGTTGCTTTGCTACTTAGTTATATATGCGGTGCTGGGGTTTAACCCCGTGTACTTGCACATGCCAGGCAAGCACTGCAACTGCTGAGCGACTGCTCCAACCCCCTCCCTTATTTTTATTTT
>PVKS010000099.1:102503-125637 GCA_004027875.1 Aplodontia rufa
GAGAGAGAATCAACTTTTATTGAGTTTTTCACATGGCTTTCCTTGCTCTGACACTTAGTTGTGTATGTGGGTACTAGGGTTCGAACCTGTGTACTTGCACATGCCTGTCATGTGCCGTAACCACCAAGCTACTGCTCCAGCCCCCCCCCGATATTCTTAATAACATGCAAATATACAAACCAGTAAGAAAAAAAATAAACACTAACAGAAAATAAGAAAAGTTCATGGAAGAAATACACACAGCAGATACGCATATAAAACAGTATTTAAGGGGCTGGAGAGATTGCTAGGTGGTAGAGCACTTGCCTGGCATGCACAAGGAACCAGGTTCAATCCCAAGCACCACATACACAACCAAGTGGAAGGAAAACAAAAACCAGAAAAACCAGATGAATAAATATTGACTCTTAAAAAAAAAAAAAAGAAGCCATTTGACCTTGCGGAGATAAACACATTAAAATCTATCCCTGGAGCAGGCTCAGTGGCTCAGTGGTTGGAGCACTTGCCTGGCATGTGCAAGGATTCAGGTTCAAACCCCAGTGCCACTTACACTATTGTCAGAGAAACAAAGGCCAGGTGAAAAACTAAATACAATTGATTCTTTCTCTCAACGCCCTATCCCTATTATACAGTGCTTTTGCACCATCACTAGAGCTTTAATCCTCCGTATCAAGGGTCTCAGGCACTTTGCTGAGCCCCCTCTCAAAATCATGCTTTAAAGTGCATAAAGCACAGGACCACAGAGGAGCCAAGCCCACTGAAGCCCAGTTATCTGGAAAACACCTGCAGTAGAGCAGGACACGTACTTCTCAGCCAGGGAGGAGCCCTCATGGCAGGTCCAAGCCGAAACGTGTCCAGGGCTGCAAGCTACTGCAAGCTACTGGAACCGAGATTCCTGTGGGCTCCCCCGCTGCCACTGTGATCCACTTCCTCATCACCAAGGAAACACACACTTCCAAGCTGAGCCCCATAAAAAGCCCACAGGCCCTGCATGCCACCCTAGATGCTGGTCCCTGTGCTCAAGGGAGCCCTGTGGTAGGTGCTGTGTGACACCCACCTCCAGCAAATTCATGATGAGGAAGAACAGCAGCAGGAAAGTAGGTGCCAAGACCAGGCGGTCAAGGAGGAGCCTCCTGACACCCGCCCAGGGTGCGCCGGGCGGGATCCAGTGGTCCACAAGCAGGTAGAAGTAGTGACTCAGCGGGCCACTGACGAAGAACCTAAGGCCAAGGCCGTCATGAGTGGACTGGGCTTCCCTCTCCCCAAGACCTTTCTCTGGCCTAGCCTCCCCCACAAACCATCCCAGTTCCTGCAGCATGCTGCAGGGCTCCTCACTGAACAGAAGTCCTGTAGGGAAGGGAAGTGGTGCAGCTGGATAGGGTCTCCTGGCTGCTCTCTCATGCACTGCTGTCTGAGGGGAATGTTGCTCTAAGTATCTCATGGGAAGGTGTCTCAGCGCACTCCCAAGTATAAAAGCAGTCTTCGTGAATGATATATTGCAACAGACTCACTCTAAGTGCTGGAGTGTTCAGTGGCAGAGCCCTTGCCTAGTGTGCACAGATGTGAGCTCTGTCCTCACAGTGCACACACAAAAAGGACTGTTTTGTTGGAAAGACTTCACACCAGACACATTCAGGATGGTGTGGTCACAGACTGAAAAAGACTGCAAAATAATCCATCTATAAAAGTGTTTGTTGTTGGCGAGGTATATGGTGCACACCTGCAATCCTGGCAACTCCAGCAGCTGAGACAGGAGTCTTGTGAGTTCAAGGCATGCCTCAGCAATTTAGTGAGGCCCTAAGCTACTTAGCAAGACCCTGTCTCAAAATAAAATATAAAAGGGCTTGAGGGGCTGGAGCGGTGGCTCAGAGGTTGGAGCATCGGAGAAACAAAGGCCAGACAAAAAAATAAATAAAAAATTGAAATCCTCTCTTTCTCTTAAAGAAGAAAAAAGCAAGAGAGGTGGGGGCTTGAGATGTGGCTCAGTGGTTAAGTGTCCCTTGGCTCAATCCTTGGTAACCAAAACAAAACAACAACAACAAAAAAAAAAACCTTATAGGCCAAAAAGCTCAGAGTAGACTAAACTGTTAAAACTTATAGTGGGATGCTAGAGAGGTGGCTCAGTGGTAGAGCACTTTTCTGGCATGCCTGAGGACCCAGCCTCAATCCCCAGCACCACATACACAAGTAAGCAGGGGAAAAACAAAAACCAGATGAAAAAAATAAAAATCAACTCTCTCAATCTCTCTCTTAAAAACAAAAAATAAAAAATCTGATAGCTGGTTATGATGGCATGTGCATGTAGTCCCAGCTACTCTGGAGGCTGGGGCAGAAAGATTACTTGAGCCCAAAAATTTGGGGCTAGCATGGGCAACAGAGTAAGACCCTGTCTCAAAAAACAAAACACCCAAAAAACAAACCAAACCAAAACCCCTAAATCTCTGTTTCTATAATTCAGAAAGTGGTTCAGAAACCTGATGTTCTTCAAGACACATGGCATTTGTTTTCTGAATGTTTAACACTGTGAAAATAACAGAAAGTCACTAGTTCCACCTGAGCAGTGTCCTCTTCTGTGAGCTCAACCGCGGCTGCTGCCAGCATCTTTGGGTTACGGAAGTCTGACTCTAGGTCTAGGTAAGTCATCTATCTGCCCTCAGGTCTGTCTCAGAGCAGTTAAGATATCCACCCCTCACCCCCAAGTCAAAATGAAAACTCCAGCTCAGCAGTGGTCCAGCAGTGTTATGCGCCCATAATTTCAGCTCTCAGGAGGGTAAGGCAGGCAAGATTGTTACAGGCCAGTCTGGGCAAAACAGATGCCATCTCAAAAAACCAGCCAGCCAGCCTCCATAAAAACTATTCATGGGGCTGCAGCTGCAGCTCAGTGGCAGAGCATGTGTCTAGCATGTGTGAGGCTCTGGGTTAGACCCTCAACACCACAAAAGAACAAAGGACTAACGTGTATGTATGTACTACACAAACTGCATGAGCGTCTAACTTCTCTCCCAGGATGATGACTGAAAGGACTAGGTTACTCCAAGACCACTGTGTTGCAGCTACCTCTGCTGTGATTAGCTGGAGGGGTCAGCCAGCCCCTCTGCAGCCCTCACCCATAAACTGCATATCTGAGAGGCCCACTGATGTCCAGATTTGGAGAGCCTTCTTTTTTCCTCTTCTTCTTGATCATCTGGGACAGGAAGTTCCCAAGTGCCAACAAAACACCACTGTGGACAGAGAAGTAATCAGAAAACGGGAACACTCAGTACAAAGACATCTCTTTTCTGCGTGGGAGCCGGCAGGGCTGCTGAGATCAGACTGCAGAGCGGAGCGGTGGCTCCTTAGCAGTGCAGCTGCCAGAAGCCCCCAGGCCAGAGGGTGGAAGCAGCCTGGCCTCACACCACACAGGTTCTGGACCCCACCACTGCCAAAGAAGCCCCCCAGGTCAGAGGGTGGAAGCAGCAGGGCCTCACCCCACACAGGTTCTGGACCCCACCACTGCCAAAGAAGCCCCCAGGTCAGAGGGTGGAAGCAGCAGGGACTCAGCCCCACACAGGTGCTGGACCACACCACTGCCAATGTTCTTGCTGCACCATGTACATACCACCACCATCCTGGATGTCAGGAAGGCCTGTAGTTGTAAAAGGGTCAGAGGAGCATCCTTCTAGTGACAACTGCTCTATACTTTTACTGTGGTATGGACACATTACCCCACAAACATGATAACCTGCACTGAACTGAATACACCAGTATCCTGGATAGGGTCTTGTGCTATGGATCTGAGTGTTTCCAGCTGGGTGCAGCAGAACACAACTGTAATTCCAAGGACATGGGAGGCTGAGCCAAGAGGATCACAAGTCCAAGGCCAGTCTTGACAACTAAGCAAGACCCTATCTCAGAATGAAAATAAAAGGGCTATAGTTTCCAAAGAGTACCATGATCTTTGTGTTGTTTCTTACAAGTATGTGCAAATTGACATAACCGTAATAAGTTTCAGAAAAGCCCAGTCATACCCTTCAAGGCTGGGGTCTATAGCTGCTTTCCAAGAGGTACAAAATCCAAACTTTCAGCTGGGCACGGTTGTGCTCACCTGTAACCCCAGCACTGGAGAGACTGACACAGGAAGAACACAAATTCAAAGCCAGTCTAAGCAATTTGGCAAAATGCTATCTCAAAATTTAAATTATTTTTTATAAAATTTTTTTGGGGGGGGACTGGGGATTGAATCTAGAGGTGTTCTACCACTAAGCCACCCCCTAACCCTTTTTTATTTTGAGACAAGGTCTAACTAAGTTGCTGAGGCTGGCTTTGAACTTGCAATCCTCCTGGCTCAGTCTCCCAAGCCACTGGTATTGCTGGTGTGTGCTACCATGCTGGGCTCAAAATTTAAAAAGGGGCTGGAGATATAACTCACTGGCAGAGTGCCTCTGGGTTCGATCCCCAGTACCTCCCCTCCCTTCCAACAAATACCAAATTCTTAGTGGGAATGCAAAGACCTCCTTTTTTTTAACCCCCTCGTTCCAGTACTGAGAAATGAACCAGGCTGCTCTACCACTGAGCTGCACCCAAGTCCTTTGGTTACTCTTTCTTACCTCCTCTACCTTCTCACACCTCCAGCATTCACCTGCTCCACTGGCAGTGCCCTCTGCCCCCAGAGCTATTGCTCCACTTCTCTACAACCTGTTCAAGGTCACATCTGCAGCAAAAATTTCCCTGACCATGTGTAATGTGTTTATCTGCTTTTTCTCCAGTTCTTCACCAGAACGTCAGCTCTGGGAGAGGGGGGTCTTTTGCATCTGTTTTGATCACAGTTGTATGCCTAGCACCCAGGAAGCACCCCACAGGTTTATGAAAGGCTGAATTAATAAAACAAAGAGAATAACCCTATAAAATTTGCAAATCAAGTAAGGAAAGTAAGAGTGATTCATAAAAGCTTGAGAACTCCACGAAAGAACAGAGCTCGCCAACTGTCTAGTTGTGGGTTCCCTTCGGGAGGCTCCCGATCTATACCTCGCTCAAGGCCCAGCCTGCAGGCTGCCCCTTCCTTCTGCTCCGCAGAGCGGTCCCTGCCCTAAGCCCCTCCGCACCCCGCGCGCCCACCTGCTTGCAGCCTTGGTGAACACCGGGTAGAGCCGCAAGAGCAGCAGGTACCGGGTAAGCACGCGACGCGGGAGCGCTCGGAGCGCGACCTCCGCCCGCAGGCTGGAGGCCGCTGGTGCCATCGCCGCGTCCACCGCGAGTAGCCCAGAGCGCCGAACTGACCAAAGGGCAATAGGGCGCGGGAATCGGGGTTGGGGGGCGGGACGGGGACCGCCTAACATTTCCCGTTTAACCACGGCCCGCAACGCTATTCAGGACCCAACCCGCCGAGCGCGGCGCGCGTCTCCTCACACTTTGCCGCGGTCCCTGGCTGAGCACCGCCTCCCCGGGCGACCCCGTCGATTGGAGCGCTGCTGGGCGGGGCGCCGTGCCTGCTTACTCTTCTGCCCCAGCCCCGCGAATCCCCGCCCCCTGACTGCGCCTGCGCACCCGTGAGCCTCCTCGCTGACGGAAGCGGTACCTATCGAGGCCCCTGATTGGACGGCAGTGCTTCCTGGATCCCGCGAGAGCAAGTGGGAGCGCGCCAAATTCGTCCCGGACACTGAGTATGGCTGTGAGCGGCGCGATGGTTCTGAGGAACAGCGGGCGGCGGCGCGCGGAGCCGGGAGTGGAAGGCGAGGCCAGCCGGTGAGGGCCGGTGTGCGGCGACCCGGGCGGCGCGGGGCCGCCGAGAGGCGTGCGGGTGTGGAAGGGCGGCCGCCGGCAGGTGGGGGTCTAGTTCACAGGCGCGGGACGTGGAACCGGGTGCTACGCGTGCTCTGCAGGCGCCCGAGCACCGAGCCATTCCCGTTCTGCGTGCCTGACCGTCCGCGGGCTGTGCTGTGACGAGCACTCGCGGTGTCCTTGCGGGTGGAGGGGTGGGGGCTGAGGAGCAGCATCCGTCTCTACCCAGATTCCCCGGTAGGCTGTCGAGTAGTAGGAAAGCCTGGGCAGCATCCGTCTCTACTGAGATTCCAGGGGGCTGTCGAGTAGTAGGAAAGCCTGGGCAGCATCTGTCCTTACCAAGAGTCCAGGTGGGCTGTCCAGTAGTAGTAAAGCCTGGGCAGCATCCGTCTCTACCCAGAGTCCAGGGGGGCTGTCCAGTAGTAGGAAACCCTGGGCAGCTTCCATCCCTACCCAGAGTCCAGGTTTCACAGTTCTTGATGAAACTGTGTGACCACACCATCTCAAACACTATTAGATTTTGGGGCTGGAGCGTGGCTCAGCAGTGGAGCGTTTGCTTGGCATGTGTGAGGACCTGGGTTTGACCCCAACATTACGTATACAACCAAGTGGAGGAAAGACAAAACCAGATTAAAAAATTGACTCTCTCTCATTCTCTCTTTAAAGAAATAAACACACACACAGAGAAACTATCCCATGCTTTGCTAGAGAACCTCAGCGGGTGGTCCAGATATTTATCAAAATAAACACAGAATTGTGGTGTTCTAGGAAACATAACCGTGGGGGTGAGGTAGCTAGAATCAAACCCCAGGAAGGAAAAGACTGATGTCTGTGAGGAGTTGGGAGACAACACTTTCAAGACCTAGATTCTTGTGGAACAACCCATATTACGCTGTCTGGAAGAACATGAAATGTGCTCAGGAGAGCAGCCAACAGGAACCAGAGCTGATGTGCCTGCCTGGCCAGGCTGCACCTGTGGGAATCTGGTCACTCCTGCTCAGGAAATGTACGTGTACTATCTCCCACCTGCATTATCAGCACCTCTCTTAACACAACTGTGTCTATTGCTTTCTAAAGCAGTTCATTCATATTAAGAAGAAAAGAAACAGAATGTTGATGTTTCATTTACGTTTCTGGGTATTTATTATTTTTTTTTATTATTTGTACCAGGGGTTGAACCAAGGGGTGCTTAACCACATCCCCAGCTCTTTTTAATTTTCTAATTTGAGACAGGATCTCACTAAGTTGCTTAGGGCCTCACTAAGTTGCTGAGGCTGGCCTTGAACTTGAAGTCCTCCTGCTTCATTCTACCTCTCAAGCTGCTGGGATTACAGATGTGTACCACAATGCCCTGAACATTTTTTGAGGAGTGGGGCACATGTTCAGATTAGGAAATAAATAGTCCTTTGGCCAGTTACAAAGGGTTGAGAGTCTCAGAACTATAGTATTCACAAGAAACTTGCCTTTTTAAAAATTTCTTTTCTCTCTTTCATTTTTTTAAAATTGGGGATTGAACCCAGGTACACCTTACCACTGAGCTTCATCCCCAGTTCTACTTGTTTTATTTTTTTAGATAGGGTTTCGTTAAGTTGCTGAAGCTGACCTTGAACTTGTGATCCTTCTGTTTTATCCTCCTGAGCCACTGTGCACAGTGAAACTAGCTTTTTTGAAAGCTGGAATGCTAATAAACAAGGATTTCTCTGTTTTGAAGATAAGTAAACTGAAATACTGGTTCATCCAGATGTGATCACACTGTGAAGATTGTGAACATTTGGAGAGAATTTGAGCTCTAGAATCAGAACGGGTTTGGTAGTTTTCATTTGGTACTAAATTTAAGATTTACAGTAGAGTCTACCTAAAGACTTAAAGCTTCCTACAAGATCTTAACCAGAGAAAGGTGGGAAGTTTGAGGCAGATCCACTGTTACTATAGGGCTGAGAAGTGAGTTTCCTTGTCAGTGGAGAGCATTTCTCACGGGAACATTATCCCTGACATCCAGACTCAGGTGCCTCACAAGAATACCTTTTTTTTTTTTTAGAAGGATATAGAGTTACAATTGAGGAGGAAAACATTATCAACCATTCAAGAGCAAATGTATATATACTTAGTTATCCAAGGCTAATGCCATGTCGTAGATGCCCAGCTTGGGTTCCCCATGTTACTGTTTCCCCCAGAAGACCCTCTGAGTTAAATGGTTATCTCGTGGAGGTCAGAGATTTCCTTCTGAGGTGATTCCCCCATATTCCCACCCTTCAGTCTCCCAGGTGTTCTTCCTAAGCCCTCCCCCCACCCTGTTCCCCACCCTATGCCTCCAAGTGCCCTAGGGAGTCATCTCCCTGTTGCGTTAAGAATCATACAGCTTGGAGTTATAGCTTAGCTGTCTAACGTACTGCTTCCCGGTATAGTCTAGCTTCCACAGATGAGAGAAACCATTCGGCCCTTGAGTCTCTGAGATTGGGATACTTCACTTAACATAATTCTTTCCATCTCCATCCATTTGATTTCAAAAGCCATAATATCGTCTTCTCTAATGGCCGAGTAATAAGTACTACATTGTATATATGTACCAAAATTTTTTGTATCCACTCGTCGAGTGAGGGGCATCTGGGTTGGTTCCATATTCTAGCTATAGTAAATTGAGCAGCTATAAACATTGATGAAGCCACATCACTATAATATGCTTATTCTAACTCTTTTGGGAAAATACCCAGGAGTGGGATAGTTGGGTTGTAAGGTGGTTCCATCCTTAATTTTTTGAGGATTCTCCACATTGCTTTCCAGAGTGGCTGAGCTAGTTTGCAGTCCCATCAGCAGTATGACAATGTTCCTCTCTTCCCACAGCCCCTCCAGCATCTGTTCGAATTTTTCATTTTTGCCTCTCTAACAGGAGTGAGGTGGTATCTCATTGAAGTTTTGATTTGCATTTCCCTTTTAGCTAATGATGTAGAGCATTTTCTCATATATTTATGGGCTTTCTGGACTTCCTCTGGTGAGAAATTTCTTTTAAGATCCGTAGCCCATTTATTGATTGGATTATTTGTGGTTTTGGTGTTTAGTTTCTTTAGTTCATTGTATATTCTGGATATTAGCTCTCTGTCCGAGGTGTAGCAGGCAAAGGTTTTCTCCCATTCTGTAGGTTCTTTCTTGATGCTCTTGACTAGATCTTTAGCTGTGCAAAAACTTTTTAGTTTCATTGCATCGCATTCATTTATTCTTGACTTTACTGCTTGAGCCATGGGAGTTTTGTTGAGGAAGGTGCTGCCGACTCCTATGTCCTGTAGTGTTGACTCTACTTCTTTTTCTAGTAAGTTTAAAGTTGTTGGCTTAATATCCAGATCTTTGACCCATTTTGATTTAATTTTTGTGCAGGGCGAAAGATAAGGATCCAGCTTCATTTATCTACACTTGGCTGTCCAATTTTTCCAGCACCATTTGTTGAATAGGCTATCTTTCTTCCACATTATGCTTTTGCCCCCTTTATCAAATATCAAATAGTTAAAGATATGGGGGTTTGTTTCAGGACCTTCTATTCTGTTCCACTGATCTTTGGTTCTGTTTTGATACCAATACCATGCTGTTTTTGCTACTACAGCTCTGTAGTATATTTTCAGCTCAGGGATTGAGGTACCCCCCTACTTCTTCTAATGTTTTGGCTAGTCTGGGTCTCTTATTATTCCATATGAACTTGAGAATTGCTTTTTCTATATCTGTGAAGAATGCCATTGGTATCTTGATGGGGATTGCATTAAACCTTATAGGGCTTTGGGTAGAATGGCTATTTTTATTATATTGATTCTGCCTAACTATGAGCATGGAATGTTTTTCCATCTACTCAGGTCTTCTGTAATTTCTTTTTTTAGTGTTTGATAGTTTTCTTTGTAGAGGTCATTAATATACAAGGATACCTTTTGAAGGTATAGTTTATTCTGCTATAGCTTTATCTGTAACCCCAGTTAGTTCATGTGACTGGCAAATGGGGGAGGATATTGGTAAAATTTGGTAAGATGAATTGCAGAGGAGCCGAATTATGATCTTTCATATGAAAGGGAATCAATCTTAGCTGGAGTATTTTACAAATGTGTGCCCTGTTGGCTCTTAAGAAATTCATTGTGAGCACCTTGGCCTCTGTCTTCTGTCCTACCCTGGCCTTGCTGGGTTCTCAGCATGTTGCTCTTCTGTGCTCAGAGTCCATTTTCATCTTCCTGATCTCTGCAAATAAGCCAGCCTCTCTGCTCTTGTTTCTGTGTATTTAAAAAGAAACACCTTATATGGCTGATGTAATTGTATGATTTCATGTGCTTGTTAGAAATAATAGAGACCCAGATTCCTCCACTGGTAATATTGTACATGACCAGTTCAGTGTCACAGCTGGAAATCAACACCAATCGGCTCACCTCTGATGTGTGTGCGTGCTCTTGGCTCTGTGCAGTTTTGTCACAGGTGTGTCCCTGTGGCCGCCACCCAAGCAGTGCCAGGAGGGTCCTGCATATACTACCTTTCATAACTGGCCATTCTCCCATACCTGTCAATTGGCCGTCAGCTTCCATCTCTATAATGTTATTTCAAAAATCCTGTATCAGGGGCTGGAGAGGTGGCTTGGTGGTTATGGCTCTTGCCCAGTATGTGCAAGTACACGGGTTCAAACCCCAGCACCCACGTACACAACTAAGTGTCAGAGCAATGAAAGCCATGTGAAAAACTCAATAAAAATTGATTCTCTCTCTCTCTCTCTCTCTCTCTCTCACTGTCCTCCTCTCTTTAAAAAAAAAATCCTGTATCAATGGAATTGTAATTTGGGGGCTTGACTTTTTTCACTTGGCATAATTCCCTTGAGGTCCATCCAAATCGTGTGTATCAGTTCAGAGCTGAGTATTCATGTGTGATTAAACCACAGTTTACTACTTTATGGAATAATGTCTGGGTGTTTATAGGTTTCAGCTGTCGTGTGAATGTTCACACGCAAATCTTTGAGCACTGGTTCATATGAACACTGGACTGGGATCAGAGCTCAGGGACATGTTATACCCAAAAAGCCAAAGAAGCCTTTATTGAGCTGGCCAGCGGCAACCACTCTGGACCCCCAAACATCATGTCTCAGAATGATGTGCCTTCTAGCCGTGTAGCAGAGCTTATAAAGGGTACAGAACTTCCTGTTACTAGTCCTGGCTGCCAAGCAAGCAAGCTGAATACAAAAGCAGAAAGTAGCAGTTGGGGTGAAACGTCCTGTTACCTCATTGTTCAACCTGGATTACAGAGGGGAGTTTTTCAATACCTATTTTAAGTATGTTAGAAAGCTGCTTCTTTGTAAGGGAGGGGAGAACATAAAATGGAGTCTCTTTGGTTCTAACAGACGCAGTGCTGGTTTTGTGTTTTTAGTGTTCCATGAGATAGTAGTGTCCAGCCACAATTGCTGTTTTGGTTAGTGTTTTTTACAGTCAGGCAGGTTTTGAGGAGCCTGCCCTGACCTGCTTCTACCATGAGTTCTGCTTTCAGTGAACCTTTTGGGTAGTCTTGGTATTTTCGGAAGGCACACACTGTGCCGCATCAGCAGTGCTCAGCTAGGTGGATGGAGGGTTGTGGGGTGCGTGGCACAAGTGGTGAGACCTGAATTCCCTCTTTCACTCAGTGAGGATGGACCCTCCTCAGCCTCAGCGCTTAGGCGACTGGAGCGAAGTCAGTGGACGGATAAGATGGACATGCGGTTTGGCTTTGAGAGGCTGAAGGAGCCTGGTGAGAAGACCGGCTGGCTTGTCAACATGCACCCGGTGAGCACCTGGGCCTTCCTCATGCTTTGCTCCCCAGGGGCGGCTGCATCTCCTCTGGTACCATAATCCTCACCTGGAGAGTGGGCAGCAAGTGGGGGACCTATTTGTTGTCTGGCACAAGTGGGAGAGCTGGTTCCTCGCTCTCCTCGTTTGCTTTTTAATATCACTGAGGACCACAACAGGCCACTGAGAAGACTTAAGATGAGGGCCATCCCACTGGCCATTGGAATAAAGTTTGCAAAGATTATAAAGAAGAAATTCCCATTTGGGAGCTGTTATGATACAGTGCTTGTGAATGAGCCTGGTGGTGGTATTGCAGAGTAGAGTAAAGAGCTAGATGTGATGATTTTATTCAGCTTCCAATGGGTAGCCAGAGAGGGTCTTCAGGCTGTGCAGAGGGTAATCTGCCCATGTCGATTGCTTCCTTTGCAGACTGAGGTTTTAGATGAAGACAGGCGCTTAGTCAGTGCAGTGGACTACTACTTTATTCAAGACGATGGAAGCAGATTTAAGGTAAGCTCTTATCCCCAAGAAGCCAACTTGTGAGGAGCAGTTGTCCAAAATGACTATTCTTTAAGCTTTGCGGCTCCCAGGGAGGGAGTAGGAGGCTTCTAGGGCTCATCTGCCTGCAGCCTGTCAGGAACACAACCCTTGTGAGCCAAATCAATCACATTTAAAATGTCCAGAGACATTGTACTAGTCAGGAAGCAGCAGTGTTATATCTCTTAGGTTCTTGCCCCGAGATATGTGCAGAACCAAATTTCCTGTGTGCTATCCCTCCTAAATACTGCCAGGGTTTCAGATGCCTTGGATTCAGGTTGCTCAGGGTTTTTAACTTTACTTTTGTCTCCCTTTTTTCTTTTTTGTTGCCCTTGGTGTATTGGTGACTCACAGGTGGCCTTGCCCTATAAGCCCTATTTCTACATTGCAACCAGAAAGGTAAGTCTGTTCTATGCAGTCATATCAGACTGCCGTGCCTTGCTCTATGATCAGCTGTGGCTCTGGGAAATAGGTAAGAAGGGAACAGATCTTACTGATAGAAAGTCCTTTCATTCTGGTCCTGATCTAGGGTTGTGAACGAGAAGTTTCATCTTTTCTCTCCAAGAAGTTTCAGGGTAAAATTGCAAAAGTAGAGACTGTTCCCAAAGAGGACCTGGACTTGGTGAGTAGCACCCAAACCTTTTCAGAGACAAAGAGGCTTGTGTCCATAGCTGGTGGCAGGCATAGGCAAGACTAAAAAAGTAGAAAGGCAGGTTCTTTGTTGAGTGGTGTATGGAGTGGAGGGTAGCGCTGTTGGCCTCGTGCAGAGGCGGACGAGGTGCTTGCCAGCCACTCTGACTCGTGCTTGTACCTGTGCTTTGTTGCCTCCTTGTCTGCGCTCCCTATGATGTCCTATTCTGTTCACTTTATAGCCAAATCACTTGGTGGGTTTGAAGCGAAATTACATCAAGCTGTCTTTCCACACTGTGGAGGACCTTGTCAAAGTGAGGAAGGAGATCTCCCCTGCTGTGAAGAAGAACCAGGAACAGGACCGCACCAGTGATACCTACACAGCTATGCTCTCCAGGTGAGCTGCTTTCCCATGACCAGAGTGCTAGCAGGCCCCGGTGACAAGATGGGCAAAGACAGAATTCCACCATCATCCATTACTGGTGGGTTCTGCTCAGTGTGGAAACACTTGAGCCCTTGGACAGACATGCTCTGCCTGTGGCAAGTGAGCAGCAGCTTCCCAGGTCACATTTTGTTTTATGTCTTAGCTCTTCTCCATTTCTTTACCCCTCTGCTGGGGACAGGACCCAGGGGCCTCTTCTTCTAAGTAGTGCTCTACCACTGAACTGCATCTCCAGCCCTTTCTGTTTTTTATTTTGAGATAAGGTCTTACCATGTTGTTCAGGCTGGCCTTAGATTTGTGATCCTCTGATCTCCTGAATACCTGAGATCACAGACGTGTGCCACTTCACCCACCTGTCACTCTTTGTTCTTTCATAAGGGTGGTCTTGTGATTCTGTGGTTGACTTGCTGTAACACTGTGGACATTTTGGAGAGGTCCCTCATCTACCACCTTGACATGACCCATCTGTAGCTTGTGTTATGTGCTGAGATTGTAGGATGTGTCTTTCCAGAGATCCCCTGGTTTACACGGATCTCAACTATGGAACACCCAGATGCTGTTCATCAAATGTTTGGCTTCAACAAGTAATTAAAATAGGAGTTTATGAAGAGAGCTTGTCAAGGGATTGAATCAGTTTGTGGCTCTGAACATTTCTGCAGTACCTCCCTTCATCCCACCTTCCCCAGTGATGCTAAATTACTTTTCATAATATTGCAAGATGTAGTGAGAGCCTGAGCCTGCAGAGGCCTGAGCCATCTCAGAGAATCTATGTGTGTACTGGGAATTGAACCCAGGGACCCTTTGCCACCAAGCTCAATCTCCAGTTCTTATTTTTTGAGACAGGATCTCACCAAGTTGCTCAGGCTGGACTTAAACCTGTGATCATCCTGCCTTAGTCTCCAGAGTTGCTGGGATTTCACATGTGCACCACAGCACCCGGCCTCTGATACCCATTTCTTCCCTTATCAGTCCATTCAGTATTTGAGCTTAGTGGGATAGTAGTGAAGCAAGTGTTCTGGTGACAGATTTCTGCTTGGATAGAAGATTAGCTGTTACACAAAGTTAGCATTTAATATTACAACCCTGGGCACCGAGCCAAGGGCTTCATGATTATCACCTCACTTGGTACTTACCACTCCCTTGTTGGGTGAGCTGTTGGTTGTCTTTCTTATTTTCTTTTTTTATTTTATTTTATTCTTAATTGTTCAGTGTCGTCTTACATAATGAAGGGATTTGTTGGTTTACATTTATACATAGATACATGTTGATAGAGATGCTTAAACATGATCCTTGGCTGGGCTGTCTTTGCCTACCCCCACTCCCTGACTTCCATATATTCTTTTGAGGGGGGGGATAAATTATGAAATTTATTTATATTTCATCTTTTTAAAAGCCAGAACATAACAAATTTCACTTTCTGGAAAGTCATCTTATTAGAAATACATGAAGTGCACTTAATACACGGAAATCAGTTTCTTGGCTCCACCAGTGACATGTGCGTGCTCT
Organism: Aplodontia rufa; assembly: GCA_004027875.1. Classification (NCBI taxonomy): domain Eukaryota; kingdom Metazoa; phylum Chordata; class Mammalia; order Rodentia; family Aplodontiidae; genus Aplodontia; species Aplodontia rufa. The sequence continues at coordinate 117,144 of PVKS010000099.1, forward strand.
GTGCAGTTCCCTCAAATGAAGGCTTTATCAAACTTCTACTGAAATGATCTCAATTCATGGAGGGCTCAGAAATTACAGCCAAGAAGCTAACCTTAACACATAGGTCCTCCCAAGTAATAACGCATTTGAAAAAAATTACACTGCCCCAAATGGACCCTGTCTTTGTTGGTTTCTAGGCAGCTGCAGTTGGTTCTTTTGTGGTGGGCGGCAAGAAGCCCACAGCAGCAGTGTGCAGACCCAAAGCCACTTGCAACCTTGGCCACTGACCAGAAAAAAAACAAAACTGCTGTATGCTAAGTGGAATTGTGACATGAAAGAATGATTAAGACTTTTGGTCAATCAGAGGTTCTGCTCCTAAACATCAGGCTCACAGCTCTTAGCTTTATGACTAATATTCAAGAAACATGTCCAATTTCAAGCTTCCTGAGTAGCTACTGAACCAAGTTTCCAGTACAGAGCTTTTATTAACTGCTCATCAGTGGTTGTGCTATGCCTTGCAAATAGCATGTCTCAGGAAGCGACAACGGGGTGCAACACAGCTTCTCTGAATTGAAAGGCATGTTTTAGAACAGCAATTTGTATGTTGAAACAAATATCATGAACCATTTCTGACAGTAAAATAATGCTGAGTTTAATCTAAATTACCAAGTAAAAGACAAAAAAACTAGTAGCCATCAGAACCCCCACAGCTTCTCCTTTTGAATCATTTGAGGACTTCATGTTTCAGGACAAAAATGTACGCAGGCTCCCAAAGAAAAAGGTAAATGTGACCCAGTCATCTGAAAACACTCTGTTTGATCAAAAATTGGAGCCAAAAAGCTATGGGCCTCCCATCTCTTAGTTGACCCTCCTCCTCTCTTATTGAAAAATGTAGTTTTAACTTTTGTAACCTAGAAACACCTCCACTAAAAAGGCACCATGCAGGCATTTAAGACAACCAGTTAATTCTAAGGGTTTGCAGGAATGTAGCAAAATAACACAAATAAAACTTCCAGCATCAGATTATGCAAAACCCAAAACGTTTGCCCCAAGAGAGTTCCTGAAATGTTTCCCAGGATGTAAACTGCTGCTTCTAGCAGCCACTGCCCACAACCACTGACAAGCAGCTCCACAGCAGAGGAGTTTCAGCCCTGGACAGCTGCACTGGTGCCAGAGTTCACACACCTCAAGGGCAAGGAAAGGAGATGTGTGTTTCATTGTGCTATTTGTGACCTAGAAAAGGTCCTGGCTGGCTCAGAGGATCTGAGACATGAACACTGAACAAGAGAAACAAGTGTGAAACAAGAACATGTGGAGGTGAAAAGGCTGGATTTTCTTCTAGAAGAGGAGGCAGAAGCTCCAGGGAGGAACTGAGGACCAATGAGACTAGACCAGGTGACAAACAAGGTTAACAATGGCAAAGACAGCTTTGGCAAGAGCCCAAAGGAAAAGAGGGCTCTGACCTGGGGACCCATTTCCCCCATCAGAAATGATCTTGTCCCAATGCCATGGCTCATTTCCAGGTCTGCTGGACAGTTAAGGTGCAGGAGTCAAAGGTTTCACACTTAACATGTAGTGGAAGCTCTAGAAAGACAGACAGCAAGGTCTCGGCTCACTGATCGATGATAGAGCACTGCAACACCTGGTTCATCATATCCTCTTCATCAACGTCATAATCCACAAAAGTGTTGTAGGAAAACTGATGCCGGCGTTGGATGTGTTCTATGAAGTTGGTGCTGCAGTAGTTGGGGTCTCCCCAGGACATTGAGGCACATATTGGACAAACCACAGATCTGGTATCCAAGCTGTGGGATAATTTGCAGTGCTCCACAAGTCTTTCCTGATCAATGTTCTTCTCAGGACAGTAAGGACAAGGAAATGTATAATGATTTGGGACATTCCTTGGCTGAAGGGATGCATCCTTAGTCATGGCCTTCACACCTTCCATGATGTAGTTCTGGTAATTGGAACAGGTAGCCACATGGGCTCGGATCTTAGACAGGAAGAAATTATTACGGCAGCCATGGCAAGACGTCTCTATGCTCTCGATCTGCTCGAGCTCCACAGCTTGGACGCCAGGTGCCAGAGTACTGTAACACACCCCACAGACATGTTTCTTCGGCTTCAGACATTCCTGCAGGCATGCAGAGCAAAAGACGTGTCTGCAGGGCACCTGCACCGGCTTCTCGTATACCTCCAGGCACATGGGACAGGTGAAGCGGCCAAGGGGGTCGGCCTCCACCACGGGCCCCACCAACTGCGTAATGCCCTCATGGGGCTGCTGTTGCGCCACCATCTTGCTGCTGCTGCTCCATATATATATATATATTTTTTTTTTTTTTTTTAAGAGAGAGGGATAGTGAGAGAGACAGAGAAAGAGAGAAACAACTTTATTTAGTTTTTCACATGGTTTTAGTTGCTCCAACACTTAGTTGTGTATGTGGTGCTGGCTTGAACCCGGGTCCTCGTGCTTGCCAGGCAAGCACCAAAACCGCTGAGCCACCGCTCCAGCCCCCTCCATATATTCTTAATGAAGAAACAGACCATCTGCAAGAGTGGGCCACATCCATAGACACAGTGGAGACTGCGCATAGGCTGTGATACACCGGGGTTCTGCTCTCCTTAGCCCTTTGTGGTGCAGCTTCTGCAGTAGCAGAGGACACAGTGGGGTCTGACCACGCTTGGGAGCTCTCCTAACCAATGGTACCGAGCATAGCTTATATAAAATGCACATGTCTAAAGTGTGCACTGGACTTCCACATCTCTGGCCAGTTGCTCAGATGAATTGCTGATTGAAGGCTGTTGCTCGGGGATCTCCATGTCACTGCAGTCATCTCAGTTTACCCTACATGGGTGCTTGGTGTGGACTCTGGTCTTCACTGGCTGTAGCACCTAGCAAAGTGTAGTTGAGTTAGCTGTTCTCTGCCTGTTTCCTAGTGTTCTGCAAGGAGGCAGTTCAATTGCTGATGAAGAGGAAACCTCTAAGAAGGTAGCTGATCAGCTGGACAACATAGTGGACATGCGCGAGTATGATGTCCCCTACCATATCCGCCTCTCCATCGACCTCAAGATCCACGTGGTAAGGGGTTGGCGGGTTTCTCCTAGAGTGAAGTTCCTAGCAGATATTGGGGATACATCCACAGAGAGTGAGATTTCTCTGGACGTAGGACTCCACATATGCCCTGTGCACTCTTCAGGCTCACTGGTACAACGTCAGATACCGAGGAAATGCTTTTCCAGTGGACATCACCCGCCGGGACGACCTCGTTGAGCGACCCGTAAGTACTGTGCCGGTTTCCTCCATCCTGCAACTTCACCTTGTTTTCTGGAGGGATCAGATTCAGTACTAAGAGGTGAATTTGATCCAAATGTTTGTTTGCTTCTTTTCCCAAAATGCTTTCATTGGAGTTAGAATTCTTCCTGTCAGCTTCTGACCTGAGCATAACTTCATGGCCACATAGGTGTGGAACTGGACTGGGTTTGGACCTTGGCAGAAAGGCTCTGACTCTCGGTAGCTAGTAGTGTAGTCATTGAGGACAGATGGGGTCATGGCAGGAAGTTCCAGCATGGCATGCTGCTGCAGGCACGTCTTTGTGTTCAATGTTCTCAAGTCCAAGATGAAGATGTCAGCCTTGCCAGGTGCCCATCAGGGTAGTCTTGAAGGTCACAGTGAGGCCTTTGGAAACGCATGGGACTTGGTGGCCTCTGTCTCCATGCACTTGAGCTGCACATGCTGGGTGAACTGTGGAGAGCTTGTTGTGGGTTGGTCAGTCAGAGACTGCTTGGTTCCCTTGGAGCCCTTAGCTCTGTCTTGGAGCCACCAGAGGTGGAGCAGGCTGGTGGAGGGTGTCCAGATCCTGGCTGGTGTTGTTGCTGACTTTGAGCTGCTGCGTGTTGTTATTCCAGGACCCTGTGGTGTTGGCGTTTGACATCGAGACCACCAAGCTGCCCCTCAAGTTTCCTGATGCTGAAACAGACCAGATCATGATGATCTCCTACATGGTTGATGGCCAGGTGAGCAGGCGGCTTCTGGGAGGCGAGCCCCCTGGTGGGGATTGTAGTTGCTGAGTGCATCAGTGGGGCTGGTGTCCCTGACCATGCATAGCCCTTCCTCCTGATGGAGCCCTGGATGCTTGGGTCTTCCTGGGAACTTGGATGTCTTCATGCTGCCACGGAGCTCCTTGTGATGAGGGGCACCCAGCAGCTTCTAGGGTTGTTGGGGTGTCCCAGCCTGGTTGGCTGACTCGTGTTGTCTGCTGGTGAACTTTGCCAGGGCTATCTCATCACCAACAGGGAGATTGTTTCTGAGGATATTGAAGATTTTGAGTTCACCCCCAAGCCAGAGTACGAAGGGCCCTTTTGTGTCTTCAATGAACCCGATGAGGTAAAGAGGAATTGCTGGGGAAACTGCCCTGTGTTTGGGGTAAGACATGAAGCAGATTTGTGTTGTCCCTGTGAGGCCCCTGGCATTCATTGAGTCAGGGCTGCAGCTCAGCCAGCTTCCTTTTCAAGCTCGGTCATCCTCTGTGGGCATGAGGGCTACCTGAGGTGGCTTTTTCTGAACTTTGGGGAGGCATTTGGAAGTAGCTGGAAGCAGAGGAAAAAGCAGTGCTCTGACTGCTGTGATTTGTCAAGCATAGGTCCATCTGATCCAGAGATGGTTTGAGCACATCCAGGAGACCAAACCCACCATCATGGTCACCTACAACGGGGACTTTTTTGACTGGTGAGCCTGACATCCAGTTTGTGTATGACCCACAAGTGTTAGGGAGAGGAGGAGGGGCTGTGCCTGATGGCGTCGGTGGCTTTCTCATCCTGATGGAGAAGAACTTGGTGTGAGGCGTTCCTATCTTACTCTGCAGTCTCACCTGTGTCTGAGGAGGAAAGGAGAATGAGAATAACCTCTTCCTGTGGCTCCTCTATCCTCTTGTCTACAGGCCATTCGTGGAGGCCAGAGCCGCAGCCCACGGCCTGAGCATGTATCAGGAGATCGGCTTCCAGAAAGATAGCCAGGGGGAGTACAAGGCGCCACAGTGCATCCACATGGATTGTCTCAGGTAGAAGCCCACATGTGCTGGCAGCTTGTCCCTGTTCTGGGGCAGACTGGAGGAGTGGCCTCTGCATGGCAGCCATGGGTCACCTGAGAGCTGTGTCAGGCAGTCTGGCGGTTGTTAACCCTCTGCTTAGTGGCACACTGAGCATGAGCCTACAGGGTGAAAAAGCCAGAGCAGAAGGAGCACTGGCAGAGAGGTCCCTGCATTCACCCAGTGCAGCCGAGTGCACGAGAGGGGACTCATGTCTGGGCCCAGGCACATCTGCTTAGAAGAGGTGGCTGGAGAGGATGCTTCTTGTCCTGGGTGGGCAGGTGGGTCCCCTTCTCAGCATTTGGATCCTGGCCACTGACTAATGCTGGCACACCAGCACTTGAAGTGACAGGGAGGCCAGGAGGTTGGAGCTGGCTCACAAGGTGGCAGATTTTTGGCAGAGCTTGCGCCTGCTGGTGTGGGGTGGAGTCCTCAGGTGTGGGTGGGTGCCCTGGGTCTCTGCTGTGAATTAAGCCTGAGATGAGGGCAGAGAGCTGTTAACAGGTGGAAGCCCCTCCCACCTGGAGACTGTTGACCTTGGTGACCTGGAGCCAGGAGTGTGGTTGGGGCACAGGCCCTGGATTAGGAGTGTAGCATGTGGGTCTTGGTAGAAGCCCAGGCAGTCAGTGGACTCAAGATGAGAAGTAGAATGAGAGGGGAGGGTGGAGAGGCTGCAAGGGGAGGGGGCCCTAGGAGGGTTCACTGAGGCAGAGGATGGTCATCAGCACAGAGGTTAGGGGACGTGGAGACCATGCTTTCATTTCCCCAGAGAAAGTGCTGGTTGTGAGCCAGACAGACCCTAAAAGCAGAGAGGGGGTTGGAAGGGCCAGTGTAAGAAGATGAATAGAGAAGTTCTGTGTGGTCTGGAGAACGAGGGCAGGGGGAGGTGTTTTGCGAAGAGCAGGTCTGGGGAGTGGCAAGAAGATTCCTGCCAACTTGCCTTTTCATTTCTCCATAACAAAAGGCTGAGTGCTTTGCTGAGGGTGGGAAGTGAGGCAGGGGGCCCAAGGGAAGCCCTGTCCTTTTTTGTTTAATGGGTATGTTTGTGCAGTTAGCTCCAGGTGAAGGGTTTTTAGGGCCTGCACTGTGGTGTCTTGATGTCAGTCTTGGATACAGGTTAAGAGACTATTTATATCATGTCCAGCTGTGCTGGCCTTTGTGTTATACTCATCTCTGGCGTGTTTTCTTCTTCCCAGGTGGGTAAAAAGGGACAGCTACCTTCCTGTGGGCAGTCATAATTTGAAGGCAGCTGCAAAGGCCAAGCTTGGCTACGACCCCGTAGAGCTGGATCCTGAGGACATGTGCCGTATGGCCACTGAGCAACCCCAGGCACGTAAGACATGCCCCAGCTCTCCTCCTAGCTGTGAGGCCATGCCTGTTCCCACCAGAGGCCCGGTACCCTGGTCCACTTCCTCTGGGATACTCTTGCCTTGTCCTGTACCTGCTGCCTTGCTGTGAGCTCTGCCCTTTAGGCCTGCCAGCTCTCCCTGGCCCTTGGGTTTGATGACCCTGCTCTCTGCTTTCCTACAGACTCTGGCCACGTACTCGGTGTCGGATGCTGTGGCCACTTACTACCTGTACATGAAGTACGTCCATCCCTTCATATTCGCCCTGTGCACCATTATCCCCATGGAGCCTGATGAGGTCAGTGTCCCCTCTGCTGCTCCTGTCAGGGCCTCTGCTCTTCTAAGATGGGCTGGCCCAGTGGGCTGTTGGGAAGAGAGCAGTGGAATTTTGGAATGCGAGGTCACTGACATCCTTTGAGAGCCTGGGACTCCAGCATGAGGAAAATTGGGAGGCAGTGTCTACAGCCCTTGTTAATAGGCCTTCTCTCCTTTCATGTGGCAGTCACTTTCCGGGTCCTGGCCTTGACCTGGGCTTCAGAGCCTTTGGCAGAGGCTTTGGGGGGACAACTGGACATGGCATCTCCTGCAGGTGCTGCGGAAGGGCTCTGGCACACTGTGTGAAGCCTTGCTGATGGTGCAGGCCTTCCATGCCAACATCATCTTCCCCAACAAGCAAGAGCAAGAGTTCAACAAGCTGACGGATGACGGCCATGTGCTGGATGCTGAGACCTACGTTGGGGGCCACGTGGAGGCCCTTGAGTCTGGCGTCTTCCGCAGTGACATCCCCTGCCGGTTTAGGATGGTGCGCCTCCTCCTGGGTGTTAGACTGTGGTAGGCCCCAGAGGCCACAGGCTGCCATGGAGTCCCTTGTCCCTGTTCTCTCCAGTGGGTCCCTCCTGCCAGTGTGTTTTTTCTGGCATTTCTTGCCATGTACATGGTGCACAGTGGGGCTCGGTACACATGTGGCTGAGGCACAAGGTAAGGTGTTTTCTCCTTCTGACCCATGTCCTCCGCATCTCTTGCTCTAGAACCCTGCTGCCTTTGACTTCCTGCTGCAGCGGGTCGAGAAGACCATGCGTCATGCCATTGAGGAAGAGGAAAAGGTGTCAGTGGAGCAGGCCACCAACTTTGAAGAGGTGGCTGTCCGGGTCCAGGGGGTAGTCTGTGCTCATGCCCCTGGGCCTGGGTTAGGACTCTCGTGGGAACTCTACATTGCCCAGTTTTTACCTTGCCACCAATATTCATTTGTTTCACTTTCTCTGTAGGTGTGTGATCAGATAAAGATCAAGCTCACGTCCCTGAAAGATGTTCCTAACCGAATTGAATGTCCCCTTATCTACCATCTGGATGTGGGGGCCATGTACCCCAACATCATCCTGACGAATCGCCTGCAGGTGAGACTGCATTCCCCATGTGAGGAACAGAGCTCTGTCTTCACAGACCCTAACTGCTTTCTAGCTCTCTCCTTTTTGCCCTCTCCTTCTGTAGCCCTCTGCCATGGTGGATGAGGCTACTTGTGCTGCATGTGACTTCAACAAGCCTGGAGCAAACTGCCAGAGGAAGATGGCCTGGCAGTGGAGAGGCGAGTTCAGTGCGTGTCAGGCCCTGAAGTTTACTTGGCAGGGTGGGGCGGGCTCAGACTCTGGGTTTGTTTGGAACCTGTCCCATCTCCTTCCCAGTGCCGGCCAGTCGCAGCGAATACCATCGGATCCAGCACCAGTTGGAGTCAGAAAAGTTTCCTGCCTTGTTCCCAGAGGGGCCAGCACGGGCCTTTCACGAGCTGTCCCGTGAGGAGCAGGCTAAATACGAGAAGCGAAGGTTGGCAGGTAAGTGCCTGATGTGGCCACAGCTTTGATGCCAGCTCCTGCTCTGACTGAATGTGTTGGCATGTCATAGCCTGAGAGCAGCGGACCTCTTAGGTCATCATGTTTTGTTTTTTTGTTTTTTGTTTTTTGTTTTTAAAGAGAGAGAGAGAGAAAGAGAATCAATTTTATTTAGTTTTTCACATGGCTTTTGTTGCTCAGACACTTCGTTGTGTATGTGGTGCTGGGGTTTGAACCTGTGTACTCATGCATGCCAGGTAAG
>PVKS010000099.1:125737-221337 GCA_004027875.1 Aplodontia rufa
TTTTTTTTTTTTTTTTTTTTTTTTTTTTTTTTTTTTTTTTTTTTTTTTTTTTTTTTTTTTTTTTTTTTTTTTTTTTTTTTTTTTTTTTTTTTTTTTTTGCTGTGAAAAACTAACTGCTCATCTGGGTTTTCTCTTCCTTCATGGTAGTTTAGAAAACGGCGCTCCTGGGCATCCCTTATCCCAGCTCACTTTTTCCTGTCTGGAAGTCTCACATTCCTGCTGCACCACTCTGAATTGTGCCTAGATTACTGCCGGAAAGCCTACAAGAAGGTCCACGTCACCAAGATTGAAGAGCGCCTCACTACCATCTGCCAACGGGAGAACTCCTTCTATGTGGACACAGTGCGTGCCTTCCGGGACAGGCGCTACGAGTTCAAAGGGCTGCACAAGGTGGGCGTTGAGGAGGGTCCTCAGCTGGCCCGCTCACTTGCACAGCATGCGAAGTTGTCTTTGAGTTTGAAGAGTTAGTGGTGAGAAAATGCAGAATAATTGTTTCTGAATGAATTATTTAGCTTTAGAGAAGCAGCCTGTGGACCACAGTTGGGCCAGCTCTTCTGATACATCAGGGGTTACCGTGGCCTCAGGTCACAGGCTCTCTGGCTGCCCTCCCACTGGCCTTGGCATGGAGCAGCCACTTGGCCCCTTGCTTGGCTGGCTTCTGGCTAGGGGAATTAGGGACCAATTCACTGACAGGCATCATCTGGTGAGAACAAGGGAACACGTGGCAGCACCTCCATTGTAGTAGGAGGCAGTTGGCTCGTGTTCCATCAGATGGAGTGACTTCTTCAGGGAGGCCTTCCCTGGCTGCCCTCTGAGCTGGGGAGCAGAGCAGAGGCCGGCTGAGATGAAAACGCTGCATGCTGGGCCAACAGCTTCACTTGGAAAGCAGAAAGGCTGGTGGGTGTGGGTGAGTCGGACCCTGCTGTCACCCCAGCCCACCACAGCACCTCTGGCAGTGTTGGTGTTTCCTCAAGGTGAATTTCACCTCTTCAGCTACACAATCATGTGATTTTTGACAAATGTATTAGGTTGTGTCTCACACCACGCCAGACATCATGTCACATGTTCAGGAAGGTGCACAATCCTTTATTAGCTTTGCAGCATCCATCTACCAATGCCTGGCCACATCTAATGAGCACTGTCACAGAGGTGGCTGTAGTGGTTGCACCCTGCTGTCCTGGCAGGGATCCTTGGTTCTGCACTTGCACGCTGCAGCTCAGCTTGTTGGATGCCTTGAGTAGGGGTCAACCAGATGGCAGGAAGAGTTGTCAGTGGTCTCCAGACAAGAGTTTTGTGTTTCTTCAGCTCCTTTTTGTATGGTCTGCCCAGGAGTTGAAGTTACCCCAGGTTTAAGATGTGTGGGTGGATCGTTACCAAAACAGGTGTTTGCTCTGAGTCTGCTCTCACAGGTGAGAGTGCCGTGTTCCCTGGTGTTTGGAATACTTGCCTCACGAAGGCGGTTCAGTGGTGGGGGTGTGCTGGAGACACCTAGGCACATCTGAATGCAGACTTGGCAGATGCCTGCATTATCAGAAGTCTTGGTTGCAGTGTAAGTGCTGTGGTGAAGGAGAAGCCCTGTCACCAGGGAGGCCTCAGGCTGTCACCACAGCAGTTTTCAAGTGGGTCTACTGAGAGACACCCTCTAAGGGCAAGGGGTGTGGCCAGTCTGGGGGAGTGTGGCCTTCGTCGTACTGCATTTTCAAGTTTTCTGTAGATTTGGAAATTTTCAAGTTATTAAGAATCTGGACTTTTGGCCTTGTATATGGTCTGTGGGAGGGGAAACCTCTGAGGTACTCAAGGCTCTCATGTGCTCCAGGTGTGGAAAAAGAAGCTCTCTGCAGCAATGGAGGCAGGTGATGCAGCCGAGGTGAAGCGCTGCAGGAACATGGAGGTCCTGTACGACTCGCTGCAGCTGGCTCACAAGTGCATCCTCAACTCCTTCTATGGCTACGTCATGCGCAAGGGGTATGGGTCGCATTAGAAGCTCTGGGATGAGCAGACAGGTGAAGAGGCAAGGCATCAGGAGAGCACGGACCGCCCCCAGGTTGGGCTAGGGGCGCTCTGCCAGCTTTTCCATGTCTGGAGAGATAGGCTCAGGGTAGGACTGGGAGGCTACGGAGAACAAGAGCTGTGATGGCTGGAGGAGATGCAGGCTGCTGGACATGGGGTCTGAGCACCGTGGGCTGGAGTTACACCTCCGTTGATTTTAGCATGCTTGTGTCACTGGTGTGTCAGCACTTGGGAGTGTGGGAAGAAGGGTCTGGGTGGTTGCTAAACAGCACCAGGTGTGTTGAAGGGTGGGCAGAGGAATGGTCCCATGAGGGCTGTAGGGCTGGCTGGGAGGCTGGGATCTTAAAGCCACGATGGAAAGCAGAGGAGAGTGGGAAGCAGGTTCGGGTGGGGTTGGGCAGTGAGCCTGAGCTCTGTTTCTTGGACAGGGCTGGTCAGTTGTTGGTGTGGGGGTGTTGGCAGCTCTGGAGAAAGAGAAGATGGGGACTGGCTCTTGTGATCACACTTGAAGGAAGAATGTATTTATTTGATGTTGCTTTTTTTTTAAGAGGGAGAGGAACAGTGAGAGAGAGAAAGAGAGAATCTATTTTACTTAGTTTTATGTGTGGTGTTCGTTGCTCTGAGACCTTGTTGCATACCTGGTGCTGGGTTTGAACCCACGTACTCGTGCATGCCAGGCAAGTGCTGCAACTGCTGAGCCACCTCTCTAGTCCCTTGATGTTGCTTTCTAAAGAGTGGGCATGTATAAGGCTGCTGGGGCAGAGAGAGTAGAGGAGCTGAGGCAGGAGGAGGAGGCCTGAGCCCAGATCAGGCAGTGTGGAGAGCTGGCATGAAGCTGAAAACATCTGCCAAGCAAGGGCATAGAGTTCCTCTTAGAGGCCCAAGGTGCAAGGGGCATGGAGAAAAGAGAAGGCACTAGAAGGGTCTCGAGTGGTAGTGAGTCCTGCTCACCTTAGCAGAACTTTCCTGAGCCACACTGGACACCCTGAAGTGGGAACAGTGAGTGTCTTCAGGGCAGAGCCAGATTGTACCTTGGTTTTGCCTGCTTCAAGCATGTGTGACTGCTGCCATCGTCCCTCTTGGAGTCCTCCCTTCCCTCTTCCAAGTCCCTGTGGGGGAGTCACACACCAGCCCCACCCACTGCGGGCCGTCGCTATCTCCCCAGGGCTCGCTGGTACTCCATGGAGATGGCCGGCATCGTCTGCTTCACAGGGGCCAACATCATCACTCAAGCTCGGGAGCTGATTGAGCAGATCGGGTGAGTGACCTAGCTCCTTAGCAGGGGGAGGAAAGATTGACAGCTGGAAGATCTCTCTGGGAAGATGGAGCTGGGTCTGCTGTCATTGTGGTCACAGGATTTGACACTTGGTCCTCAAATTTGTGGGACCACCACCTCTCTGTCCCTAAAGGAGGCCATTGGAACTGGACACAGATGGAATATGGTGCGTCCTGCCCAATAGCTTCCCGGAAAATTTTGTCATCAAGACGACCAGTGCAAAGAAACCCAAGGTGACCATTTCCTACCCTGGGGCCATGTTGAACATCATGGTCAAGGTGAGCCTGGGTCTATAGCAGAGGGTGTGTCTCATCCTGGCTGCTGAGATGGCCCTAGCACGGACATGGGCAGCCCTTGGGAAGGCCATCTCCCCACATCCTTGAAAGCCCCTCAGCTCACAGATCATTCTCCTGATGCAGACATACTGCCTCACCAACTCCAGTCTTCTGTGGCCTGAGGGCCATGCTCAGAAGCTGCCAAGCGAGGTTGCTCTCCTATACTACAGCGCCCACACTGTTCTAGCACCTGCTTTTTAAATATAATTTTAAATTTACAAAAATAGTAAAAAAGGATTCTATGTAGCTTCCAGCCTGTTTCCCCTGACATCAGCATCCACATAATCCACAGCACAATAGTCAAGATGAAGAAATAACTGTTGATACACCCTATAACTAAGCCAGACTTCACTTGGGTCTCCTGGTTTTCACCCTGCTGTCCTTCCTGTGCCCCAGAGCTGGCACTGCCTCCCCTCTGCCCTGGATCGTGCCTTGGTCTCCTGGTGAGGCCTTCAGATGCCTGCCTCTTTTTTGTTATGAGGCAGAGGCTCCTAGGGCTTTCTGGAAGGACCACCACAGGGGTGACACCCCACCGTCATGTTCTTGGCTATCCTGTCAGCATCTGTAGGGCCATAGGCTGAATCCAGTCTGGCCCTGTGTGTGTGTCTTTGCTCTGATGACTTTGTTGACTCTGAGTCTGCATCACCTTTGCCGTGTGTTCTCAGGCTTGCCCTGTTTGTGGTTTTTGGAGCACTTGTTCCCTAGTACCACAAGACCATCCAGCCTTGTGCTGTGTTCTCCCTGTTCCCTCCCTGGAGTCTGGCAGTTCTCCTGGGAGCCCCCTCCCCACCTGAAACCCTGGCAGCCCTGGTGTATTTCCTAGAAGGTGTGACCTGGACTGGGCAGGGTGTCCTTGGGAATCAGCAAGCTCTTATGTCTCAGAGCTTGTCTTCCTTTCTGCTGCCCTGTTGTGTCCACTGTATGGAGGAGCCTCTGTGCTGACCTGTCCACTCCTTGAGGTGTCTTACAGGTTCAGATCTTTGGGTGACATTTCTCCTCCTCACTCTGGTTCAGGAAGGCTTTACCAACGACCAGTACCAGGAATTGGCAGAGCCCTCCTCACTCACCTATGTCACCCGTTCAGAGAATAGCATCTTTTTTGAAGTTGATGGACCCTACCTTGCCATGATCCTTCCAGCCTCCAAGGAAGAAGGGAAGAAACTGAAGAAGAGGTAGGGATCTCAGCCTCTGTGCTTGGAAGGAGATGCATTGAAATGGGTTGGACTCACCAGCCCCATCAGGAAGTCAGGTTGAGAGCGAGGACATACAGGCCTGGTGGTGTTTGCCTGCCTCCCTGGACCCCAGAGCACCAGCTCTCCTTTACACCGGTTTCCCTGATTCTGTGGGCTGTAGCCCCTTGAATCATTTCTGGATCTGAGAACCCTAGTGTGAGGGTACAGTGCTGTGTGCTGTCTGACCAGTGATGGGAGGGTCCATGGGGGTAAGGACAGCAGAGGCAAGATGGATGCAGCCAGGGCCCTGGGGAGGTCTCACTGTGGTATCCATCTTCTTTTCAGATATGCTGTGTTCAATGAAGATGGTTCCCTGGCTGAGCTAAAGGGATTCGAGGTCAAACGCCGTGGGGAGCTGCAGCTGATTAAAATCTTCCAGTCCTCAGTGTTTGAGGCCTTCCTCAAGGGCAGCACGCTAGAGGAAGTGTATGGCTCTGTAGCCAAAGTGGCGGACTACTGGCTGGATGTACTGTACAGCAAGGTAGGGACCCACCTCCCTCCTCAGCTGGTTCAGGGATGAAGTGTACCCTACAGGAAGGGACCTGTGTGCCTGGGCTCCTGGGGAGCACGTGACGCATGTACTTGACTACTCTGATGATGTCCTTTAGCACCAGTGTCACAGAAGTCTCTCTCAGCTCTGTCCAGTGACAGCTCCGAAGGAAACGTGTTTAAATTAGCATGATCAAAAGAGGAAGATTTACCAGTGATCGCATCGACTACTTTGATTTTCAAAAAATCTCTGTAGGCCCTGTGTGTGGACACATAAATATTGGTTTGTTTTTGTTGTTTTTTGTTTTGTTTTGTTTGTACTGGGGATTGAACCTAGGGACACTTTACCACTGAGCTGCACCTCCAGCCCCTTTTTATTTTTTCTTTTGAGACCAGGTATCACTAAGGCTGGCCTTGAACTTGCAATCCTCCTGTCTCAGCTTCCCGAGTCTCTGAGATTACAGATGTGCACCACTACACCTGACTACAGTTTTATAACTTATCCCCTGCATCGCAAAAAAAGAAATATAAAATAAATGGCAATAACAAATCCTCAGAACTCTGGGCATTTCCTTGCTGCTGCGTGTCCATATGCACAGGTCACATGCCAGCTCTAAGCTTGCACCCCACCCCTGAGGTACTGCACCGCTGCCACTCAGGCAGCTTGAGTTCCCAATCACAACTGCCATTGTGTACTCTGTGTGTATGTGCCTTTGCCTTTTCTTCCCCTCTTGGTCTGTTTTGAACACTAGGCTTTCTAGGTGAGAGAAATACTGAAATACTGCAAAACATTTTTCTAACTTCCCTGTGCCTAAAAGATCTTACAAGAGGCAGTTGGAAACAAGTGTGCAAAGAAACAGCTGCATCAGTCAGGCATGGTGGCATAGAGCTGTGATCCCAGCTGCTCAGGGGGCTCAGGCAGGAGGATCACAAGTTCGAAGCTGGCCTGAGCAAGTTAGTGAGACCCTGTCCCAAAATATAAAGTGCTGAGGATGTGGCTCAGTGGTGGAGCATTTGCCCAGAATGCATAAGACCCTTAATTCAATCCCCAGCATCACATATACACACACACAAAAGAAAGACACACGGCACTGGCACTACAGCCTGGGCCAGAATCCACTGTTCCTCTGCTGGATGCTGCAGCTTTCCGTTGGCCAGTGTCTCTCTCCTTCTGTTAGGACACTTGTCACCAGTCCTTCCAGGTCTCTCCTTCCTCCTACTCCTCTTGTGCCCACTCTTCCCTTCTGTTAGGACAGATATCACCAGTTCTTCCATTCTTATGCATATCAGCTCCCCTCTGCTCTATAGCCTTGATGTTTCTCACCCATACATTTTTCTTGTGCAGCCTAACAAAACAAAATAAAAACTTAACTTTTGTGCTTTTTTTTTTTAAGAGAGAGTGGGACAGTGAGAGAGAGAGAAAGAATCAATTTTATTTAGTTTTTCATGTGGCTTTCGTTGCTCCAACACTTCGTTGTGTACGTGGGACTGGGGTTTGAACCCAGGTTCTCATGCATGCTAGACAAGCACTGTAACTGCTCTTTTTTTAAGGTGTTAAAGCGAGCAGTAATATGATGGCTTTTTGAAAGCTGAGCACCTGCTTTAGCTTCTCAGCTTGGAGGCACATGATCCTGTGGGATCAAAGCTGCGGGTCACTCAGGCTTGATTCTCCTTGGCATCTGCACTGGCGTCATCAGTTGCCTCTTTCTCTAGGCAGCTAACATGCCTGATTCTGAGCTGTTTGAGTTGATCTCTGAGAACCGCTCAATGTCTCGGAAGCTGGAAGATTACGGGGAGCAGAAGTCCACGTCCATTAGTACAGCAAAGCGCCTGGCGGAGTTCTTGGGAGATCAGATGGTCAAGGACGCAGGGCTGAGCTGCCGCTACATCATCTCCCGCAAGCCAGAGGGCTCTCCTGTCACCGAGAGGTGAGAGCACCTTCAAGACCTAGACTGTGGCTTTGCAAACCTGCACTGGTGGTGGAGCCTCCTCATGAAGAACACGTAGCTGGTCAGTGTTGAAAGGAGGCCTTGATGGGGTCCTGGCGAGACCTGTGAGGCTGTGTGAGCCCTGGGAATCTGGGTTTGGGGAGTCTACTCCTTTCTCTCGCAGGCATAGAGGCATGGTGTCTTCGAGGGTCAGATGTGACTGTCCTGTCACTGTGGCAAGGTCTGGGTCAGGAATTCCAAGGTGACTTCCTGGTGGGAGTGGTCCTGTGATGAGCCACACAGCACTCTAGTCTGAGAAACTTTCTTCACTGCTACTCAGTTCCCTATACAGACAGGGAACGTCCAGAGCAGTCGCAAAGATTCCTCTCCCACCAGGGAAGCTTCAGCGTGCACAAAACTAGAGGTGTGCGGGGACTGCCTGAAAGAAACAGGAGGGAGCCATGGCTTCCTATGGGTGCACAGAGTAAAGGGCTCAGCCTGGTGTGTTCCATGTTCAGATTTCTACCAGGACCTCAAGGGCTAGTGTGGCTCCATGGGGCTCTCTGAGAACAGCCAGTGGCAGGAGAGTGCACGTTAGACCTCAGTCTCTCTCTCTCTTCTTTGTCTTTTTCTTTTTTAAAGAGAGAGAGGGACAGAGAGAGAAAGAATCAATTTAGTTTTTCATGTGGCTTTCGTTACTCCAACACTTCATTGCATATGTGGTTCTGGGGTTCAAACCCGGTCCTTGTGCATGCCAGGCAAGCGCAGTAACTGCTGAGCCAATGCTCCAGCCCAAACTTCAGTCCACTTAGTACAGTGGAACATTACTTAGTTATTGAACATTATAAACATACATAAAAGAACTAGTTCATACAAAATAATGTTCTTTAAAATGTAGGTTATCAGCTTTTGCAAGCCCTTATTTCTTATCAGACTAGTTTCAGTGGGATTCAGATGATTCTCATTGTGAGCTTCTTCCCTCTCTTCCTCACCCAGGGCCATCCCACTTGCTATCTTCCAAGCAGAGCTCACAGTGAGGAAGCACTTTCTTCGGAAATGGCTGAAGAGCTCATCCCTTCAGGATTTCGATATTCGGACAGTGAGTACCAGTCTGGGGGAAAGCTGGTCAGCAGAACAGAATATGTCTGCCTTGGTCTTCTGCTTTGCCTGGAGTCTTCAATCCTGACTTGCTTCTTTCTGACATGTAATATGTGAAGAAGTAGAATGTTTTAGGGCACAGCGGAGAACCTAAATGCTAGGAGGCCCTTCAGCTATTCTTTTGGATACAATGAAGCTAAGGGTGCTGGTCCTGATCTTGGGAAGTCATTCAGCTCTCTGCCAGGGCCCCTCTCTCAAGTGGGCATCTGGCATCGTGGGGTTTCGAGGGGACAGACTAGGACCGCATGGAGCAGTGCTCGTCATGGGTAAGGCTGGGCAGAGGTGCTCCATTACTTTCTCACTTTCCTGCACATGCAGATCCTAGACTGGGACTACTACATCGAACGCCTGGGGAGTGCCATCCAGAAGATCATCACCATCCCTGCGGCACTGCAGCAGGTGAGGGCCACAGCCAGTGGACATGGCCAGCCTGCCTGGAAACCCATGGGGCCAGACAAGGGGCTCTCCCTGACTGACATTTTTGTGCAGGTGAAGAATCCAGTGCCACGCGTCAAACATCCGGACTGGCTGCACAAGAAGCTGTTGGAGAAGAGTGATATCTACAAGCAGAAGAAGATCAGCGAGCTCTTTGTCCTGGAGGGCAAGCGACAGGTAACAGGCCATGCCAGGGCACACAGGGTCATCCTGGAGCTGCCATCCATAATGTGGTGCCACTTCTAACAATGCACACCTTGGAATTTTACTTTTCAATGCCCTCCAATGTCACTCCTGTGTAGTAGGAAGCAGATGGCAAGTCACCAGGTAAGGGTAAAGAACTATCTTACACGTAGATACTGAGTTGTATGCATGAGAACCAGGGACTTGGAGCAGATCACTGTGCTGTGTAGCCTCAGTTTTCCCAGTGTGAGTGACATTCTTTGCCATGGATACACTTCGAAATACTGGAGACAGTACAGTGAAAGGTCTAGCTAAATTCAAAAAAGCAAAGAAAAATTCCAAATGCTGAAAAATAAAGTGAGCTTTAAATCAGAGCAATACAGAGAGTCTCACCTGATTTAAACAAAAAACATTCTCAGATGGACTGGAATGTAAGGACTTCACTCTGTCTCGTTTGTAAGAGCTGTAACTAAGAAATGAGGGCACAGCAATAAAGGGGTAAAAATACATTCACCAGGTAAATGCTAATCAAAGGAAAGCTGATATTGCTATGTTAAAGCAGACAAAATAGACTTTAAGCTCCAAAACATTAGTAGGCATAGGATGGCTTTTGATTAATAGTGAAAGTCTCAATTTACCAGGAATGTGTAATTCCAACAATGTCGCCTCAAATTCAGTAATATACAATTTCACCTAAATATAAGAAAAATTGGCAGTTTGGGAGAGATTTTTTAACTCCCTGAACTGATACATTGAGCAGACCAAAAATTAGTAGAAATATATATAAAGTTGGGATAACACACTTAAGTAGATTTAGTAATTACTCAATGTAATGAACAAACAAAAATCTTATGCTCAATAAGTAGAGAGTGCACATTCTTTTCAAATACACAAAATAATAATCCTATGGATGGTCCAAAGTAAGTTATACCAGGCTCCAAATAATTTAAATACATACCATGTATTTAAAACAAAATGCTTACAAGTAATTCATGCATCAAAGAAGTGATAATGGAAATTCGTACTTAGAACGAATGGTGATACCCCATCCAGATTGGTAGTATGCAGTTGAAGAGTACTCGTATGCACATTTGCATATCTAATTATGCATGTGGGGAAGAAAAGCAAATAGCAGATTAAGAATTTCAACTGAAGGGGTCAGAACAGCTGAAAGAAGAAAGAAGTCAGAGACAGCCACAGTCTCACCCGGGGCTGACTGACCCAGAATTGGATGTTACAAAATGGATGTTTTGGTTTTTGATGTAAATGACATAATTACCAATAAAGGCTGAAAAAGTGAAGGATTCCCATTCTCTGTTAAACAACTGGAAAATAAGTGGCATGGATATAATCCTAGAAGAAATGGAAAACCTGAACAGAACTTCAACCATTAAAGAGGAAATTGAGCCACATGTTAAAAAAAAAAGCAACCGCCAAACTCACATGGTCTTGAATTTTGCCTAACATTCTGTGCAAACCTTTTCAGAGAATAAAGAAGATGAAAAAGCTCACAAGCTCATTTGGTGAACGTGGCAGTGCTTGTCAACATGGTAACAAAGCTGACGGCAGCAGGAGAAAAGGAAGTCTTAGGCCATTTCCGGTTATAAACAATAGACATGAGAGAGAGCATTAGCAAAAGTAGTTTCTGTAACATGTAAGAACAGTATGACCAAGTAGAGCTTGTGCCAGTGTGGCAGGCATTTAATTCAGAAATCTGATCAGATTATCCTTGGGAAATGTTCGTTTAATTCATCATTAAGGGAGAAGACTTATAGGATCATCTCAGAGATACAGGAAAAAGCATTTGATGGACGATAACATCAGTTCAGGATACAGCTTTGAGTGGTCAACAAGATCAGGTTGGATGAGGAGTTTCTTACTAATAAAGCATATCTTCCAACTGCAGACTTCTGCTTTATGGTAAAACATGAGAAGTTTGAAGGAAGGGATGAGAGATGTGTGATATTAACATGATGCTTTTCAAGATTGAAGGTCTTCACCTGCATTATTAAACAAGGAGACTTAATTTTAATAATCAAAAGGAGTGCTGGGTAGTGCATGCCAGTGATCCCAAGAGACTGAGGCAGGAGAATCACAAGTTCAACCACTTAGTTAGGCTCTAAGCAAATTAGGGAGACGCTGTCTCAAAATAAAAAAAAGCGGGGGGGGGGGGGCTGGGGACGTGGCTCAGTGGTCAAGTGCTCCTGGGTACAATCTCCAGTTCCAAAAGAAAAAAAAAGAAAGAAAGAAAGAAAAAGCTGGGCATGGTGGCATGCACCTCTAAGCCCAGCCACTCAGGAGGCTGGGCAGGAGGATAAAAAGTTTGAGGCCAGTCTAGACAACTTAACAAGACCCTGTCTCAAAAAATAAAAAGGGCATATAGCCTCATTGTTTATAGATAATATGACATGTTAGCACAACATGTAAGGAAGCCTAGATGTTTTGACATTTAATAAAACAAAAATAACACCTATGAGCAAGGTGTACAAGGTAGTATATAAAAATCTGTAGCTTTTGCACTAGAAACAATTAGAAATATTTTTCTAAATTTACCATTTGCAATAGTGGCAAATAATGTACTAAGGAATAAATCCATAGTAACAAAATATGTGTAAGGTTCTCATGGAAAAATGTTACTTTATTAAATACTTAAGTACCATCTTCTTGGGTGGAAGGACTCAATATAGAAGCAGTTTGCCCCAAATTAATCCATAAAATTCGGTGTGATTCCAATAAAAAGATCTGCAGAGTTATTGGAATAGAACTTGATAGACTAATCCTAAAATCCATGTGAAGCGGTAAAATTGGAATAGCCAGAAAAATTTGGTTTGTGATTTTTGGGGTTTTTTTTTCGGGGGGAGGGGTCTGAACCCAAGGGTGTTCTACCACTGAGTCACATCTCCAGCCCTTTTTATTTTTTATTTTGAGACAGAGTCTCACTAAGACGCATAGGGTCTTGCTAAGTTGCTGAGGCTGACCTCAAACTTGCAATCCTTCTTCATCAGCCTCCCAAGGTGCTGGAATTACAAGAGTACACTACCACACCTGGCTAAGCAGAGTGATTGTGAGTGGATCTTACATTGTGCCTTGCTATATCTGCAAAGGTTAGAGAGTAGAGCTAACCAGGGGCCTAAAGCAGATCTTCGGACCCTTGGCATATCATAGATGTGCCATGACAAGTTTTAGGGGGAGAATAGACCACCTGTTCAGCTAAGGGTGCCAGGGAAAGTGGCTGTTCATTTTAAGTTACCATATCCAAGTATGAGAACAAATTCCAAATACAGCCCTTTTTTTCTTTTGCAGTGCTAATGTTGAACCCAAGGGTTCATGCATATTAGATAAGTACTCTACCACTGAGCTACATCCCCAGCCCCTAGAATAAAGATTTCAATTGAAAAAGGAAACTAAAATTTAGGAGCAAATATGAGAAGCTGTCTTCCCCATGCTGAGGGGTGGGGGGGAGCTTCTTAAAGCACACAACAAGAAACGCTGTAGAGGGAAACTGTTCGGTTAACTTGAATTCTCTGTGGCCTGAAACAAGCAGCAGGATGACGATAGTTATTGAACTGGGTGATTAAAATATAGGGTTGGGGCTGGGCTGCGGCTCAGTGGTAGAGCACTTGCTCAGCATGTGTGAGGCCCTGGGTTGATTCCCTAGCACTGAGAAGCATTTTTTATGTTTTAATAATTTTCATAAAGTATACAAAAATAAAATGCACACTTTTTTGTAGCACAGAAGTCATCATAAAAATGAAGAGACAAATCACTGAAGATATTTGGAATATACAGAAAAGAAATGGTCCATTAACGTATTTAGTTAACTGTTGCTACACAGAAAATGACCCCAAAACTTAGCAGGTTGAACAGCACACATTACAGGTCATACTCTGTGCAGGTCACATGCACAGCATGGCGGGTCCTCAGCTCATGGTCTCGCATACTGTAGAAGTGTTGCCCAGGGCTGTGGTCTCACCTGAAGGCCTCCTGGGGTGGTGGCTGGACTCAGCTTATTGCTGGGTGCTGTCAAGACTGCTCTGTTGCGCCTTCAGAGCCAGATGGTGTCAGTGGGCTGACGTCGTGGAGTTCCCTGCTGAGTTCCAGAGAGCCCGCCACTGTGTTGTGATCTCTTACTCAAGGCAGGTCACCAGGTCCCCACATGCTCAGGGAGGGAGTCACAAGGGTTTGAATGCCAGCAGGTGACACAGCATGAGGTGTCAAGATGGCAGCTGTGCCAAGAGTGATGATGGTGACGTGAAGGTGTGGGACCAGGGCAACCAGAGTCCGTTGGTGTGGGAGGTGAAGGTGATGTTTCACTGTGAGACAGGCAGCAGGTGCAGAGGTGGGCACTGAATGAGGCTTGTGGTTTGGAGAAAGCAGGAGCTCACTGTGTTTCATTTGGAAGCCAATGGCAAGCTGGTTATCTGTGTGATGGAAGCTGTACTGTGGTTAAGTGAATGGACTGTGCACATACGTCAGCAGACGTCCATCTCAGATGTGTGGAGTGCCACGAGGTCACACTAGGGTGCATACCACATACTACTTTTACATAAAGTGAAAGAGCTGTGGCACTTGTTACTCATGGTCAAGGTGGGGAGCAAGGCTGCTCCTGAGAGCAGAGTGGGAGAAGGTGGCTTTAGAAGTTTTTGGCAATATTTTGTTATTTATAAGGAGTGTTCTGTAGCAGTCATGGCAGAGTACAAATACTTCTTGGTGATGTTTGAGTAGCATGACATTCTGAACTTTTCTATTTGCCCTGTTCACTGCCACAAATCCGTCTGTAAGTCTCCATCCCATTTCAGGTGATCCATTAGGTTCTAGAGGTAGAAGTCACAGGAACAAGCTTCTGTGTGTTAAGGGCGGTTGGGTCTTTCCAGATCCTGATGGCACAAGCCCCGGAAGACAGTCCCAGGCCAAGTGCTCCTGACATGGAGGACTTTGGCCTCACAAAGTCACCCCACTCAGCAGTCCCTGTTGCTACTAAGAGGAAGCGAGTCCTTTGGGAGAGCCAAGAGGAATCTCAGGACCTCACACTGACAGTGCCATGGCGGGAGATCTTGGGACAGCCTCCCACCCTTGGCACCACCCAGGTAAGAAGCTGGGGTGTGGGGTGACTGGAAGGGCCATGGGAGGGGTTACGATGGCATTGTCTTCTAAGGGATATGCTGCATCATGTAGAGACCCCTAGGCAAGTCCTAGCCCCTGGGGAAGTTATCTAGCCATCCCAGAGCACATGGAAGCTGCAGCCTGAAAGGAGAATGTCAAAGAGAGATGTTTCTGTTTCATGAGGTGACTGTTGGTTGTGTCGCCATCTCTCCCAGGAAGAGTGGCTGGTCTGGCTCCAGTTCCATAAGAAGAAATGGCAGCTGCAGGCCCGACAGCGCCTGGCCCGCAGGAAGAAGCAGCGTCTGGAATCAGCAGAGGGTCTGCCGAGGAGAGGGGCCATCCGAGACGGGCCTGCCACAGGGCTGGGAAGCTTCTTGCGAAGAACTGCCCGCAGCATTCTGGACCTTCCCTGGCAGATTGTGCAGGTGTGGGCCTTGACCAGGGAGGCAGAGTACCTCTGGCACAGTAGTTCTACTTATGGGTCCAGGGACTATCTGGCCAGCCCTGGGGTTTGAAATGGAGAACAGGCCTTCAACTTCCCTGCCTGTTGCAGGGGTCCTGAGCACCTCTGCCTGGCAGTGGGGCTGGAGGCTACCTGGGAGTGGCTTGCTCACAGGTGTCCCTGTGATGTGCTGCATGTTGTGCGTTTCCTTTCAGATCAGCCAGACCAGCCAGGCCGGCCTGTTCAGGCTGTGGGCTGTCATTGGCAGCGACCTGCACTGTATCAAGCTGAACATCCCCCGCGTGTTCTATGTGAACCAGCGAGTGGCCAAAGCAGAGGAGGGGCCTTCATGTCGGAAGGTAGGGAGGCTGCTGGCATTGCTGTCACCTCTGAGTTGCCTCCACACCATGGAAAGCCACACAGAGTCATGGGGGGTGTGGGCTTTGCAGATGCAAGGACATAGAGAGCTGTGTGGCCTTGTCTCAGGCACCCAAGTATCGTTGGGACATTGTAAGAATTACTGGAAACAACATCTGGGTGCCATGCACAGAGCCTGGGCCAGAACAGAGCTCAGCTGTGGGAGCTGCTGCCCTCTCCATGGCTACCAGGTCTGTGGGGCTGGAGCCTGGATTAGAGGTTGCAGACTGTCTGTAGGTGCTGCTGCTGCTGCTGCTGCTGTTAATGGTTTTACTGGGATGTAAATTCACAAAGGGTATCATTGTACCTTTCCATGGCTTTGGTAAGTTCACAGTGGTACGACGTTTTCATCATTCTGAAAGGAAGCCTGTACCCTTTGGCTCTCCTACCAGCCCTGGGCATCCATTCCTTTTCTGTGTGCAGATTTGCCTCGTCTGGACATTCCCTATGAACAGAGCCCTGCAGTGTGTGGTCTTTTTTGCTGAGACTTTTCTGCTTAGCAGAATGCTTTAGGGAGCATCACCCAGTTAGCATGTCCTTGTAGACTCTTGCTGCTGTCTCCAGTGAAGCTCCAGTTAACCCACCATGCTGACTCAGCCCACAGTGGGTTTGTCCCACATGCATTTCCTGGTTGGTTACTGTGAGCCACATAACAAGTGGCAAGCTAGGTGAGGAGTTGAGATGTGCATATTTGCAACTGGAGGAGGAGGCTTTCTAGAGAAGGGAAAATCACAGGTTCATGCAGCAGATTGGGTAAAATGTGTGCCTAGAAAATGGGCGGCAGATGGATGGTATGAGGGATTCCTGCAGCCCTCCAGTGCAGCATGGCGTGGCCAAAAGGAGATCTCCCACTAGCAGGCCCTCTCTTCCTTTCTGAATGTCAAATCACCTGGAGATATATGGTCCTGTCCTCAGCCTTTTGCCAGGTGGTGGGCCTTGGCATCCACTGGTGGTCCATGTGGCCTCCATCCAGGGTACAATTCTTGGTCCTGTCCTTCTGTTCAGAGAAGAACTTGGTGTGTACCAGTTAGAAGTGAATTTAGTTTGTTCTGATCTGGTAACAGTAGTTACTCTGCACTGGTAACCTGTAGTCCTAGCAACTCAGAAGACTGAGGCAGGAGGACCCCAAGTTTGAGGCCAGCCTGAGCAACTTGGTGAAACTCTGTCTCAAAATAATTTTTTAAAAGGCTGGGGATGTTGTTTAGTTATAAAGCACCCTGGGTTCAATCCCAGTATGGGGAAAAAGATGTGTATTACTATGGACTAGGGAATATGTATAATCTGACATTTTAAGTTGGATCACAGCCAGTCTCCTCACACACATTAAGTACACGAGGTATAATTTGTAGTTCAGTTTAGAAATGAAACCTATAGTTCTGCTGGCTTTGACACCCACACTGCTGCCCAGGCACAGCGTGCTCCCACCCCGTGCTGCCAGGGACTGGAGTCTGTGTCTCTAATCGCAGATGTGTCAGCCTGCTAGGACTTCCTGTTAGCAGGATGCTCAGCAGAATGGGCAGTCAGTCTTTACCCATACTAACCAGCAGGATCCCTGCAGGTGGCTCTCATGTCTCGTCGTTTCTTCTTTCTTTAACCTACTAGATTTATTTACCTGTTTTATTTGTGTTTCTTGTTAATTTTAGGGGAGTTTGGTTTTTTCCATCCTGATTTAATTTTTGACCCTTAATAATAAGTTGGATATATTTAGAAGTTACCGTGCCTTGCTCTGTTTCCCTGCCCTATGCCTATTGGTGACAGTTTCGTCAGTTTCTGGTTTGTCCTCAATTTCCATGTGTTCTTACATGTGGAGCAGCGTGCTACATACACCTTGCTTGCTTTCCTTCAAACTAGTGGTGTGCTGTGCAGATCACCCAAACTGGGTCATGCTCTGGGTAGGTTTCATGGTGACTCACCACATGCATAGGCCAGCTTCTGCTGCTACTCCCTTGTCAGTGGACAGCTGGACTGTTCCCAATGAAAGCCTCAGTGGGTGGCCTTGTGTGTTTGGGGGGGGTCTGTCAGCAGCCTTTGAAGGGCTTTATTTCTTAAGCTCCATAATGCAGTGGTGCTTGCCCTGGGTGTCGAGAGCATGCAGAAGGAGATGGCAAGTCCTTTCTCATCACCCCACCTCACTTCCCAGTTAATGAGGAAGGAAGGGGAGTTTGGTATTCATACTCCAGGCCTGTTACACCCTCGCCACCCAGGAGCAGTCCTATCACCCTCCCTCCCCTCACACGTCTTCTCTTCACCCATCCTTGGGATCTGCCCTCTGGTCCGTAGTGGTGCCTTGTCAGAATGCCCTCTGACAGGATTGTGGGGTCCAGCCTCTGCATTGGCTTCTCTCCTGTAGAGGAGCACACAGGGCTGCACTCGAGGGGAAGCAGGAGCTGTCAGCTGTTGCTTCCTGCATTTAGTGAGAGAGGGGCAGAGTGTGACTGATTGGTTATGAAAGTGTTTCAGGTTTCCCTTAATTTGCTGGGGGTTTTCCTGCTGTCTGTTTGCGCTGACCTCGTGCAGGTCACGATGTGTCCAGATGCTGATTTTTCAGCGGCAGAGCTATGCAGTTCTTCATTTTCCCACTGCTCTGCTCATTCAGGTGTGGCTGTCCACCTGGTCAAAGCCTCTGGTTCTCTGTTAACATCAAGGAGCTAATGTACTGGGGACACTTGACTTTTGCTCTTGAGACCACAGGCACTTTTTTCCAGGGCTGGGCTGGAACCCAGAGCCTCTTGAGTGTTGCCACAGTGCTCTACCACTGAGCTGCACCCAGCCTTGTCATGTTTTGAGAGAGCCGTGCTGAGTTGTCCAGGCTGGCCTGGAACTTGTAACCTTCCTGTCTCAGCCTCTGAGTGGCGGGACTCACAGGCGTGTACCACCACATCGAGCTAACTTTGGGCATTTAAAAAAATCCTCTAGAGAATGTTGAGATAGCCAACCAGTTATTCTCAGATCCCAGGTTCTGTCTTATCCCTCCTTGTGCAAAGCTTCAGTTGGCTCAATCTTTGCTGAGTTGCTTGGTGTGCCTGGTCACACACAGCTCAGGGTAAGTGTGGCAGTCAAGCCGATCCATGTGCAGAACTGGGGTCCCCCTTTCCAGCTCCTGGCTGGGAAAATATGGTTTCTCTCAGTATTTGCCACTTCCACCCTCCTGTTGAACCCAGGAGGGATCAGAGGAAAATAAGCTGTGGACCCTTACCAGACCCATGTTGACATTGTCTAATCCAAATCCAGTTGTACCAGCGCATGGGGTAGGTTGCACACAGGCCAAAGAAAGTGCCTAGAGACAGGAGGGGAGATAACGTGGTACAAGCAGTCATATTTGCTCCAAGAAGACCTCAGTGGCCCCCCTCAGGCTGATGGGGAGCATTCCCATCTCTCAGGGAGCTTTGCTAGGCAGCACCTCCTCTCCCTCAGGGTGAGGACAGGAGGATACCTGCCACCTCCACAGTGCCCTCAGTTCCACAGCCCTCCCCACCCAGAGGGGTCTCACAGTCAGGCTGCAAGTGCAGCAGCTTAGTTGTGTGTCTGGCCAGCATCACAGGAGCGGCTGCCCTGGCACATGTGGACAAGGTGTGCACGGGAAAGCCAGTGTCCTCCAAGATCAGCCATATCTGGACCTTCCAGCCCAGGCCTGTGCTCCTTGTTCCCTTAGCCAAGCTAGGTTTGGGGAACAGAAAGTGGGCCTTCAGGGACAGGGTGCTTTACTGCCCTTTTTGCTTTAAGGACAATAGAATACCCCTTCCTGTCTGTGAGCGCTCATCTACTTTTCAAAGGGCACAGGTTGCTTTTCTAAGTTATGTCCAGATCTTGTAACAGTTGGGAAAGGTGGGCTGACCATTGTAGGCACTGGAAGTCCTAGGACTCCATCAGCAGTGCACCGTGGTGGCTCTGACAGGATCACCACCACGTTGTCACCAGGTGAATCGTGTCCTTCCTCGCTCCAACATGGTCTACAATCTCTATGAGTATTCAGTGCCAGAGGACATGTACCAAGAACATATCAACGAGATCAACACTGAGCTGTCAGCCCCGGACATTGAGGGCGTCTATGAGACTCAGGTAACTCTCCCAGCCACACCTGGCTTCAGCCTGGTCCTGCTGGGCATAGACCAGGGACAGCATGGTGACAGACTGTGCCCCGGGAAAGTGAATCTCAACCATAGGTCTGTCAGAGGCATTCATCCATGGGTGATATTTGGGTAAGCCAAGGGTGCTAGAACCCCTGTCCGTTTCGCCTGCCTGTCTGCCCCCTCTTCCAGGTGCCGTTGCTGTTCCGAGCCCTGGTGCAGCTGGGCTGTGTGTGTGTGGTCAACAGACAGCGGGTGCGGCACCTCTCAGGCTGGGAGGCTGAGACCTTTGCCCTGGAGCACCTGGAGATGCGTTCTCTGGCCCAGTTTAGCTATCTGGAACCAGGTATGACCTATGCTCA
The DNA here is from genome assembly GCA_004027875.1 of Aplodontia rufa. Classification (NCBI taxonomy): domain Eukaryota; kingdom Metazoa; phylum Chordata; class Mammalia; order Rodentia; family Aplodontiidae; genus Aplodontia; species Aplodontia rufa. The sequence goes on from PVKS010000099.1 coordinate 145,175, forward strand.
CTGCCCTGCCACCCACCCTGTCTCTTGCACACTGCAAGTGACAGCACGCTTCCTTCTGCAGGCAGCATCCGCCACATGTACCTGTACCACAACTCGCAGGGCCACAAGGCCCTCTTTGGGCTCTTCATCCCCTCTCAGCGCAGAGCATCTATATTTGTGTTAGACACTGTAAGTCCCCAGGCCAGGGAACAGGAGCCAGTGGGTCAGGCAGGAGCCAAGGAAGGAGGGCACTCCTGCCACTGAGTTAGGGGGTGCAGTGGCAGGGCTGCCCTGCTTCAGCTGTGCGGGGAAGGGCTCACACAGCTGCTGTGTCTAGGTACGCAGCAACCAGATGCCCAGCCTCAGTGCTCTGTACTCGGCAGAGCACAGCCTCCTGCTGGAGAAGGTGGGCCCTGAGCTCCTGCCACCTCCCAGACACACCTTTGAGGTTCGTGCTGAAACTGACCTGAAGACCATCTGCAGAGCCATCCAGCGCTTCCTGCTGGCCTACAAGGTGAGGGAGGTCAGAGTCCTGCTGTGGGAGACCCCCACCCCAAGACTCTGTCCACCAGGCCATTTCTTCCTGCTACCCAACCTAGGAGGAGCGCCGGGGTCCCACTCTCATTGCAGTCCAGTCCAGCTGGGAACTGCAGAGGCTGGCCAGTGAGATTCCTGTCTTGGAGGAGTTCCCACTGGTACCTGTGCGCTTGGCTGACAAGATAAGCTATGGAGTCCTGGACTGGCAGCGTCACGGAGCCCGTCGCATGATCCGCCACTACCTCAATCTAGATACCTGCCTGTCCCAGGCCTTTGAGATGAGCAGGTGAGCCCAGAGGCCAGCATGTCATGGCAGGTGAGTGGTACCTGGGTGCCAGCCTTTCCTGAGCTGACCACACATCTCTGCCCAGGTACTTCCACATTCCCATTGGGAATCTGCCAGAGGACATCTCCACCTTTGGCTCCGATCTCTTCTTTGCCCGCCACCTCCAGCGCCACAACCACCTGCTCTGGCTGTCCCCAACAGCCCGTCCTGACCTGGGTGGGAAGGAGGCTGATGACAACCGCCTCATCATGGAGTTTGAGGATCGTGCCACTGTGGAGATCAACAGTTCTGGCTGTTACTCCACAGGTGAGTGGGGGACAAAGGGAGGCTGGGGTCCTACCATTTAATGACATCATTTCAGCAACATGGACTCAGCTCTCAACCACTTGGGTCAAGTGCTGAGACCACAGGAAGGCATCCTGGGGTCAAAGGGCCAGAAGCTAAGTGGCCCTGCAGTCTTGCAGGAGGTCGTGAGATGCTGATCAGAGGATACACTCCATGCCTAACAGCGCTAGGCAACACTGACTGTCCTGTGATTGGCAATGGCTGGAGCTGGCCAGGGTGCATGGACAAGCAGTGTCTCCTCTGCAGTTTGTGTGGAGCTGGACATTCAGAACCTGGCGGTAAACACCATCCTCCAGTCCCACCACGTCAACGACATGGAGGGGGCTGGCAGTGTGGGCATCAGCTTTGATGTGATCCAGCAGGCCTCACTGGAGGACATGGTCACTGGCAATCAGGCCGCCAGTGCCCCAGCCAGCTATGACGAGACAGCCCTCTGCTCCAGCACGTTCAGGTACCCCCTTACTGCACACCCAGCTCCTGTGGGATAGTGTGGAGGCCCTGATCTCTGCCCTTACTTCAGAAAGCTAGGGCAGCATCCCTCGGGCTTCCCTTCTCCCAATGCGTAGGCACCAGGTTGCCACTGTAGGGATGTATGCAGAGTTCCCCCCCAGGGACACTTGTTCATGCTGGCAGATGCCCGTGGCTCCTCTCTGCGTGTCCAGCTGCTGCTCCCTGAGCACTGTCTGATGCTGGTGCTCGCCTGGTCTGGGGCACCCCTGTTCTTCCTGGGAAAGGCATGAATTCGGCATCCCACAACAGAAACGATTTCAGAGAGGCCTACTTGCAGGTCCTGGGCAGGGAGGGCAGCCCCCTGCCCCAGGTTAGGCAGGTCAGAGTCCATGGCAGTGGGTGGTTTGTCACAGACTGGGGTGGGGTCAGTCTGCACACTTAGGCAAGAGAGCCTGAGTGGTCCACTCAAGGAAGTGATGGGAAAGCAGGGAGCCTGGTCAGTGAGGCATAAGTGCCTCCTAGGTTCTCATCCCTGGTGGGCTGCATGCGTGGCACACTCACTGCCTGGGTTGTGCTTCTCTTAGAGGCTAGAGAACCGCTGCACATGTCATGGCAGGAGCACCTGAGTGCCTGTGAGCTGTGTGGGGAGGTGACAGGGCCTGGGCCCTGGGTGCACACCCTCCTGCTCTATCTTCCAGGATTCTGAAGAGCATGGTTGTGGGCTGGGTAAAGGAGATCATGCAGTACCACAATGTTTACGCTGACAACCAGGTAGTGCACTTCTACCGCTGGCTGCAGTCCTCCTGCTCTCTGCTCCACGACCCCGCCCTGCACCGCACGCTGCACAGCATGATGAAGAAGCTCTTCTTACAGTGAGTGCTCCCCCCGGGCACAGCCAGGGAGTGGTGAGCTTGGCCTCTGGGCCACACGACAACAGAGAGCCCCAGGTGGGCTTCACTCCACCTGTGCCCCTTCCCAGGCTCACGCTTCCTGGGAGAGCCGTGTGTGGATGTACCAGGCCAGTGGACATTCAGGCTGTGTGGAGCTTTGTCTCTATAAAAGTAGGGCTGTGCCAGTCTGCTGGACATTGTAGCTGGGTAGGTGATGTTGCCAAGAGCTCTCTGGAGGCTCTTGATTGGGGGCATCATGCCACCTGCTCCCTGCCATCACAGCTGGTGATATGCCAACATGGGAGTAGAGTGCTGTTTTACTATCAAACTTGCTCTTCATGTCCTTTGCTCATTTTTCTGTAGTTGTGTTGGTTTTTTTCCTTGTTAAAAATTGAAGTTGGGTGTGGTGATGCACACCTGTAACAAACACAGCAACTCAGGAGGCTAAGGCAGGAGGATGGCAGGTTCAAGTCTAGAACTGGGCAACTTGGGTGAGGGCCTGTCTCAAAAGAAAATTTAAAAGGCTGGGGCATAGCTCAGTGATAGAGTCCTCTGGGTTCAATCACCAGCACAGAGGGAAGGAAAATGAGTTCTCTCTGTATAAAAAGTAGCCAGGGCCTGGAGCAGTGGATCAGTGGTTACAGAGCCTGCCTGGCATGCACAAATACGTGAGTTCAAATCCCGGCACCACATACACAACAAAGTCTTGGAGCAAAGAAAGCCACATGAAAAGCTAAATAAAATTGATATTCTCTCTCTCTCTCTCTCTCTCACTGTCCCTCTCTCTTTAAAAAAAAAAAAAAACAAAGAGACTTGGGTTCAAACCCCAGCACCACATACACAGCTAAGTGTCAGAGAAACAAAGTCCAGATGAAAAAATAATAAAAATTGATTCCTCTCCCTCTCTCCCTTAAAAAAAATTAGTCATTTTTTTTCTGTGATGAGAGCTTGCAAACATTTTCCTGGTTTGGTGTTTTGTTGTTGTTTTGTGTTTTGTTTTTGTTTTTTGCTGTTTTCTTGCCACGAGTAAATTTTTGCCAGATGCTGAGGCACGCACCTGCAGTCTCAGCTCCTGGGAGGCAGAGGCGGGAGGATCACATGAGTCCAGGAACTCGGGACAGTCTGGGCAACACAGCAAGACCTGTCTGGCTCTGGGGTAGTTGGGAGGCCATCCACTGAGGCTTCTTGGGCAGTATCTGGTTTTGCTACTTGCCCAGCACCCCTCTGCTGGTGACTGAATCTGCCCCACAGGCTCATTGCTGAGTTCCAGCGCCTGGGGTCGTCTGTAGTCTATGCCAACTTCAACCGCATCATCCTTTGTACAAAGAAGCGCCGGATCGAGGATGCCATCGCCTACGTGGAATATATCACCAACAGGTGGGTGGAGGGGGTGTCCTGATGGTGCAACCTGCTGTGGCTCTGCTGAGGGGCCAGTGTCTCCAGGACACACAGCATGGGTGATGAACACAGTGTGCATGCCCAGGTCAGGCCTGGGTGTGGCCCTGGGCATGCTGTGGCTCAGGGGGGCCAGTGATAATCATCCTTCAGCTGCTATATCTCTGGCTTCAGGCAGCAACAGCTCCTACGACCTGGCCACACTCCCAAGGCCCCTTGTAGCCCAGAGGCTCTGTTTTAATAGTGGAAGCTCACCCTTCTGGGTGTATTCACATTGAGCACAGACAGATGGCTAGTGGGGACACAGGGAACCTGGAAGGACCCAGCCCTATGCAGGTGCTAGAGCAGCATTAGGGCACTGCAAGAAGGGGACGCCACTTGGCCACCAAGTCTCATCATTGAAGATGAATGACCATGGGAGGTAGGAGTAGATTAACACACGCAAACGCACCAGCACTGCTCTCTGCAGACCCACTGCCTGTCCCTTCCATATGTGCCAGGGCTCCAAGATGAGTTTTCAATCTGCCAGTGTCATGCTGCATGCCTGGGAGGGTAGTTGAGCCTAGAATGGTGTGTCACGGGGCAGCTTAGACACTGAGGGCTATGGCTCCACTCCAGGAGGCCCAGTGCTCAGGCCGTTTGGTTGGGCCACATCAAGAGGTTGCTGCCATTCTCCCCTTGAGCCTAGAACAGGATAAGAGCAGAAGTGCTGGAGGAGCAATGGCTGGGGTCTGGCTGCACTTGAAGTGTGTCACTAAGGGGTCCTGCTGTCCTGAGCCTCCCCATCTGGTACAACGAATTGGGCTGGCAGGTGGCTGAGGGTCCACACCGCCCACAGGAGAGCGCAGCCAGCCTCCCTCAGCCCAGCTCAGGGGTAGCTGTCCTAGGGCAGTCTCTGCAGCAGGCTGCTGATTGCCCTCTCAAGGAAGCTTGAGGGATAATCTGCATCCACTATAGATGCTACAGAGGGAAAGAGGAAGTGGAGGAAGGGATCCTGTCGGTTTCACATAGCAGCTTCTCTGGCATCTTCACAGCATCCATTCTAAGGAGATCTTCCACTCCCTGACCATCTCCTTCTCACGATGCTGGGAATTCCTTCTCTGGATGGATCCGTCTAATTATGGTGGAATCAAAGGGAAAGTCCCATCTAGAATTCACTGTGGACAGGTAAGAAAGCTGGGACAAGACTGAAGTGACAATGGGCCATGTTCACCCCCTGTGGATCCCTGCAGGACTTGACTTGGGCTCTGGGATCCTGGAGGCCCAGGATGGAAAAGGCCTCTCCCATGTCCAAACTGCAGGCTGCTGCTGTGGTGGGGACACAGGGATTGTCTCTTCCAGCAAGAGCCCAAGCAAGGGGAAGACACAGAGGAGGAGCAGGAAGCCCAGGAGGAGCAGGAGGAGGAGACTATGGAGGAGTCGGAGGTGGAGGACCTGCTGGAGAACCACTGGAACATTTTGCAGTTTTTGCCCCAGGCAGCCTCCTGCCAAAGCTATTTCCTCATGATCATTTCAGGTAAGCCAGAGCCTAAGCCAGGCAGTCGACTAAGAGTTACTAATGGTGGCTCAGGCCATGGCTTGGAGGGAAGGGCAACAGTGGAAAGCCAGGTCTGTCTCCCCTTGCTGCTGCAGCACAGGTGGAGGGCTTTGCCTTCCTCCAACAGTGCAGCTGCATGCACTCATTGGGCTCCTCTGTGCATGTGCACACTAAGTGCCCTGTGGCCCTCACTTCTGCTGCAGGAAGCTCCTGGGCCTTGCTGGCACTGTGGGTGTGGCTGATGTGCAGTAAGCACACCTGTAACGCAGCACACTTAAATCAAGCTGATCTGTGAGCACTGGGCACACACTTCCACATGCACACTACACATTTGTAGTAACAGAGACCATGTTATGACACTCGTCTGCTCTGACTCTAGCTTTCCAGGCTTCTCTTGGGCTCAGGAGTGGGAGAGAGTTGCTGGCCTGGGAGAGCCTCTGCTATGGGGAGCCCCTTTCTCACCTGCTGTCCAGCAGGAAGGCTGTGGGAGTTGGCTTAGCTGTGCACTGCTCTGCGGTGAGCTCAGGCATCGGAAGGTCCCTTCAGGTCCAGTTCTCTAATTGCCTGTGGCTCCTCTGAGGGCAGCAGATAAAACAATCAGTGACAGTGATATTTGAGCCACATCTGTCTGGTAGTCGACCTGACCAGCTACAGGGTCCTCTCAGAGTCTGGGGCATTTCCCAACACCCAACTCTCAGGGCCTGTGGCTTATGCCTGCCTCTCTAGCGTACATCGTGGCTGTGTACCACAGCATGAAGGACGAGCTGAGGCGCAGTGCCCCAGGCAGCACCCCTGTGAAGAGGAGAGGGGCCAGCCAGTTCTCCCAGGAGGCTGAGGGGGCAGCCGGAGCCCTCCCTGGTGAGTCTCTGGTTACACCAAGCCGGTACTACCTGTGTGCCTCGGATGGCCTGGACAGACATGAGGGGTCCCCAGTGCCAGAGCAAGCCCCTTGTTTCTTCCAGGAATGATCACCTTCTCTCAGGATTACGTTGCAAATGAGCTCACCCAGAGCTTCTTCACCATCACTCAGAAGATTCAGAAGAAAGTCACGGGCTCTCGGAGCTCCACGGAGCCCTCGGAGATGTTTCCTATCCTCCCTGGATCACACTTGGCGCTGAACAACCCTGCTCTGGAGTTCATCAAATATGTGTGCAAGGTGAGGGCCAGGCTGTTGAGGCATCTGGGCAACCAGACAGCAGGGGTCCTGCCCTTGTGGGGCCAGAGCCTTGAGGGGCCAGGGCCAGGCGCAGGTGCAGAGGCCATGGTGGAAGGCATAGTCCAGCAAGTTGGGAAGCAGGCATTGGGCTAGAGGGAGCTTCTGTGTCACATCACATCAGTGGGCTTGTCCAGGAGACAGCTGAGCTCAGAGACTAAGCTTAGTGGGAAAGACAGATGGTCCCAGGAGGTCTGGCGTTGCCACATTGTGCCTTGCTGTGCCAGCCAAGCACTTCACCCCTCGTGACTTGGGTGCTAAAGACCAGGTAACTGCTCAAGTTCTGGCCGCGGGGAGAGATGATTTCCAGCTCAGTGTTTTACTCCACTGTTCACTTTAAGATGTTTCATGTGAACCGAGGTTTAATCTACTCCAGTACCAGGCACCGTGCACTGGCCAGGTTAGCAAGGCACTCACCCACTGCTGAAATCTGGAGGTGGAGTCCTGCATCCATCCCCAGCCTTTCCCTGCCCACCCCAGCTCTGTCAGCCATATATATGCCTTCTGTTCCTATTTGGTTTTCAGTGTTACGGTGAGCACACTCTTGTGTGCAGATGTGGGTAGGGTTATGCCACCTGCCATCATGGTACAGAACTGGCACCACCCAAGTACCCACCCAAGATCCCTGGCAGCCACCCATGTGCTCTCTGTCCCTACTGGAATGGCATGTAGGAATGCCCTGCATCCTGTAGCCTTAGCAGAGTGCACATGGGACCCCCAGGTGTGTCAGAGTGGCCTTCCCTTGGCCACCAGTTGCTGGTTGGGGCAGGGATGTTGGGCTGCTCCCACTTTGTGGTGATTAATAATTAAGCAGCCATAATGGCTGACTGGCTGGCTTTTGTATGTGGTGCTGGGGATCAAATCCAGGACCTCATTCATGCTAGGCAACCACTCTACCACTGAGCCACATCCCCAGCCCTTATTGGCTTTTTATGTGAATGTACCTTTCATTTATTTTGCATAACCACCCCAGAGGAGAGTCACTATTGGCAGGGGAACTCGAGGCCCACTTTCCACAGTCTCTCCAGAACCGGGCAATGTTTGTTTTATAGTTCAGCTGTTCAGGTAGACCCAGAGGATGTGCACCCGCACGCATGGCTGATGATGTTAGCATTTCCTCATGGGCTTGTCTGCTTGCTGTCCATGTCTTTTGAGAAGCATCAGATCTCTTGCCTTTTTTTTTAAGAGAGAGGGACAGCAAGAGAGAGAATCAACTTTATTTCATTTTCTCACATGACTTTCATTGCTCTAACACTTGGTTGTGTATGTGGTGCTGGGGTTCAAACCCAGGTCCTTGTGCATGCCAGGCGAGCGCCCTAGCTGCTGAGCCACTATTACAGCCCTCCTGCTATTTTTGTGTGTGGTGCTGGGGATGGAACCCTGGACCTCACTTATTAGGCAAGTGCTCTATCACTGAGCTGCAGCCCAGCCCTTTACATTTTGAGCCAGGGTCTGGCTAAGTTGCCAGGCTTACCTGAAGCTTGTGATCCTGCCTCAGCCTCTGGAGTAGTTGAAATTAGAGGTGCGTGCCACTGTGCCCAGTCTGTTAAACCTTGTACAGTTTTTGTTCCCATTACTCCTGAACCACTGACTGGAGAGATTCACCCTTTCCATTAGATGACCTTAGTCCTCTTTTGAAAACTTAATTGGCCATCTCTGTGCGGGTCCATTTCTTGGTCCTGTACTTTTCTGTCTGTTGGTGAACTCCCTCTGTGGCTGTCTGCTAAGGGTTGTGTTTCTGCTTATGGGCGTTGCTGCTTTGTGATTTCTTTGTGTCTGGTTTTAGTACCAATGTGATGCTGGCCTCCCAGGACGAGTTGCGGTACCCTCCTTTGGCCTCTAGAAGGTGTTAAGTCTTTAAGTGTCTGGTAAATTCACCAGAGAAGCCTCCACTTACTTGTAGGAAGCTGCCGCTTTGAAGGGGCTGAGGAAGAGAGAGATCACTATAGCACAAGAGGGATCCATTGCAGCCCGCAGCAGAGAGGCCCTGGGGCTGCTTCCTGACAGGCCATGATCTCTGCAGGTGCTGTCTCTGGACACCAACATCACCAACCAGGTGACCAAGCTGAATAGAGACTTGCTGCGCTTGGTAGAAGTTGGTGAGTTCTCCGAGGAGGCCCAGTTTCGCGATCCCTGCCGTTCCTACGTGCTCCCGGAGGTGATTTGCCACAGCTGTAATTTCTGCCGAGACCTGGACCTGTGCAAAGACTCCTCCTACTCGCAGGTGGGCTCACCTGGGTGCAGGACATGTAGACACTTGAGGGTATGGCCCTGCAGGGCCTGCTGGCTCCACCCTCCTGGCCTACACCTGCTCCCTGGGGAGCTGTGGATTAGAAGCAGGCCCTTCTTTTAAACCAGGTGCCCAAAGTTGTCTTGGTAAAGGTCATGTAGATGGGAGGCCTGGTACTTTCTGACACACTGTTAATGGTGATCAACCCTCACCCCAGCACTCCTCTCAACCCCCTCTCTGTTCTCTAGGATGGAGCTGTCCTGCCTCAGTGGCTCTGCTCCAACTGTCAGGCTGCCTATGACTCAGCTGCCATTGAGATGGCCCTGGTTGAAGCTCTACAGAGAAAGCTGATGGCCTTCACCCTGCAGGACCTGGTGAGCTCCCCTCAGCCAGCCCAGGAGTTTCTGGATTCAAAATTGGCATGGCAGGAAGCTGGAATGTGCATCAGTCCCACTTGTCACCTTGGGGGCCTGCCCAGCAGTTAGTCCTTACCGATGAGTGCAGTTGACACATGCTATTGACCCCTGTGGGCACTGCCCCTCCAGTGCAGGAAGGTATTGAGGGCAGTGGATGCAGTGCAGGTGGGGGCTTCAGGAGAGCAATAGAAGGGGCTTCTGTCACACCATGCTGGACATGTGATGGTCTCTCTGAGAGACTTGCATGGGTGATGGTCATGCAGTAGGCAGAGGAAGCCCCACGTCTCAGTTCATAGCAGGGTGCCTAGGCAAGGCAGGCAGTGTTGGGAAGGAGCTGGCGGGATCTGAATTTTGTCCATAGCTGAGACCTGATGTGCATGTACAGCAGGGCAGCCAACTGGTGTCCTTCCCTCAGCAGTAAGCCCAGGGCCCCTGGGTGGGTGGGCCTGGCATGGGGACAGGCTGCTCCCTCCTTTCAGGTCTGCCTGAAGTGCCGTGGTGTGAAGGAGACCCACATGCCTGTGTACTGCAGCTGTGCCGGGGACTTTGCCCTCACCATCCGCACTCAGGTGGGTGTAGTTGCCTGCTCTGACCCTGGCCTCCTTCCCTGGTAGGACCAGCTGTCACTGTCTTGTTCTTACAGGTCTTCATGGAGCAGGTTGGCATCTTCCGGAACATCGCACAGCACTATGGCATGCAGCACCTCAGGGAGACCCTGGACTGGCTGCTGCAGAAGAGCCCTCAGCCAGGACACTAGCAGGTCCCGGCCTCCATCATCTGCATCCTTGTGGGCACCCTCTGCTCCCAATGCTGTACCACTGGCCACCTGACTTTCCAGTCTCTTGGCCACAATCCAGGAAATGGGATGGACCATGGAGAATATGCCAGGAGCACAGAGGTGGCGTGAACAAGCTGAAGCAGAGAACGACTCTGTCCTCAACTCAGCAGGGCCCTACTGAAGCAGGTCACCAGCTGAGAAGCCTCTTGCATCCTGAGGGGCCCTAAGGGGTCATTTCTACCAATAAACATGCCTTGAGGCCCCTGCAGCTTTCTGCACCTACTGGTGGGTGGAAAACCCTTCCTGAGACACTACCCAGTCCCTACTCTTTTTTACTGCCTGACAGCTCTGAGGTGAGGTAAGGTGAGGTGAGGGTAAAGAAGCAGATGCAGGTTGAGGCAGCATCCCCTGGCCCAAAGCTGGAGTCTCATTTGTGCCTGTGGAGAAAAAGTCCTCCCCACAGCATCGGAAGCAGGATTGGGGCTGCTTTCTAGAGTGTGGACTCTTCTTGTCCACAGCAGGGGTCAGAAGTGGTGTGTCCAGGTTTCCCAGAGTCCTGGTGGGCATGCCAGGTTGCTGAGGAGGGCCTGCCTTCTGCCCCCAGCTCACACTGGCCTGAAGGCCCCCAAGGAAGGGCCTCTAGATGTGTGGATTATCATAGACCTTAGCATTCTGTACTTCCTTGGATTCTAGGAAGTACTTTGTCAGATGCAAGATTTTAGGCTCTCTGTGGAAGGGAGGGTGGGAGAAGGAAGAGGAGAAGAGCCATCCAGACAAGCCTTCAGAGATCCGCCTGACCTCCCTGTGGCCTGGGAGGGCACTAGCCTCTCAGGGCTGCACCACGGTGCAGAGGCCTGTGAACTGAGGCTGGTTGCACCTGCACAGTAGGACATGGCTCCTCCCTACTGCTAGGTGCTGGCCCCACTGGACACCCTGCACATCTCACTTGAAGCTAATGTGGTCTTCCTTTATCAAGGCAGCAGACAGGTTTAAATGTAAAGCATGAACCCAGAGCCCCCAGCTCACAGGAAATGGGGAGACCTGGACCAGGTGGCGTTGACTCCAGACCTTCCCTAAACCCATTCTGCTCTCACTCAGTTACACTTTTTTTATTTAGATTTTACACTTCTGTAGATTGTAGTGTGGGAACTTGGGCTGAGGGGGTTGGGGAGGCTCAGTCTCTGGAAGGAAGGAAGGCTGAGCATCTGTCCAGTCCTGCTCTAAACCCTATGAGCTCAGGCTGCCTTTGGGGAGAAACCTGATGCCCTCCTGGACCTGCTCTTTGCAATGGACTGAGCGGGAGCTGTGCTGAGACCTCCTGAGTGGAGATCAAATCAAATTAGGGCAGCTACTGGGCTTCCTGGAAGGGAAGCTGGGAAAGATGAGAGAGGGGTGGGAGGACAAGGGGACATCAGGGCAGGTTAGCTGGGCATAAGTGAGACAAGAAATCTGAGCCTCTGGCCCTGGTTCCTGAGTTGCAGCCAGGGACCCAAGTGGAAAGGCCAGTTTCTCCAGAACGAGAGCAGAAATTTTGTGAGCCCAACACCCAGGGTGTCACAGGTGTTTGGTGGCCCATGGAGTCCCTGCCGGTGGAAGGCCATAGCTTTGTGTTTTGGAAGCCAGTATGCTTCCCAGCCACTTGAAACACCACCATGTGAAGGACTCAGGCAGAAGGGCTCCCCAGGGCTTTGGTCTTGGAAATGACCACCCTGAGACCAGTGTGCTAGTCTGTGGAATGGGATGCCATCTGCCACGGGTGCTCTGCATAGGCCTTGCCTTGCCCCAGACACACATGCACCATGGAGCCAGCAGACGCCATCACAGTGATGCAACCCCCTTGAGGATGTGGTAATCAGATTATCCTCAGGCCTCAACATTCTCAGTGCCAGCTCCTAAGCGCTCCATTACCACACTGCAGATCCCCTTGGCAAACCTGACTCCTCTGGCTCTCTGTGTGCAGGCTGGTTAGAGCGGGGATAACCCAGACCTTGGACACTGGGCCAGGGAGTGGCTAGATCCACATTGTGCTCCCGGCTCGAAGCTTTCCCCCAAAGAACAGGCCAGAAGGCACCAGGCATAGGTTTATTGGACTCTAGGTATGCTGTGACTTCCGAGGGGTGGGGTGGGTTGGGGTTATAAAGTTTGTAGGTGAGTGCTCCAACAGAGCCCCCTCAGAACTTAGCTCTGACTTGGGGGCCCAGCCAGCTAAGAGTGATCGGGAGGGAGGGAGGCAACCTCCCTGCAGACCCTGGGAGCATGGGATGACAGGCCTGGGACAGCAGTGAGGCCCCTGTGTTCACACAGGGGTCCAGTTTCATGGGGGCACTTGGCCACTGAGGTGGGCAGGTCCTCATCAGCAGTGAGGACAAAGCTACAGTTGGGCCAATCCTCTGGGGTCTGTGGGCGTGGAGTCCTGCTGGGTCGGCTCAGGGGTGGGGAGTCCTACATTTTGATCCTGAGTGTCCCCCATCTGCTCAGACTTGGTGGAGATGGGGCGAGGCCATGGGGGGCAGACAGCTGGGCCTTGCTTGGCCTCTTGGCCCTCCTGGCCTGACAGAGGGATGGGTGGCTGGGCCTGGGAGCAGGGCCTGGGTGGGGGAGGGGCCTGGCCCAAAGCAAAGGCAAGGGTTGCAGGCCAGCTACTGGGGGGCCGTCTTGGTGTACACACCTTGTCGAATTTCTTGTGACTGTAGACCTTATTTTTGTTCATGAATGTTAGCAAGATCCAGTCACATAGGAAGGAACCCTGGGGGTCAGCAGAGACCAGAGCATAAGGGCTTGTAGACACCCACCTACCCACCCAACCCCCAGGTAGGCTTCTTACCACTCCAATGGAGGTCAGAGCAGTGGCCAGGTTAATGATGGTGGGAATCAAGCTGAACTTCCCTGCCTAGGGAGAGCAGTTTGCTTGGAGCTGCATCTGGGCTCATGGGAGGGTTGGGAACTGACTCAGCTCAGGCCTGAATGAAGCCACCATTCTGGGGGAGCAGGGCTATGTGTACCTGTCCATGCACGATGACATCAATGCGGATCCCATAGGCTTTGATGAGTGTGCGGATGGTAGTGCCATTTATCTGGTAATATTTGGCAAACCTAGAGTGGAATGAACCGGAAACTGTCCAAGCTGCCTGGCCCAGGGAACTTGGGTTTGTATGCACCCTTGCTCTCCAGGGTACTGCAGAGGGAGCCATGGCCAGCAGGGACAGCCTCTTTGTCTCCTGGGTCCAGGTGTCCTGTGGACAGGTACCTGAAGTTGTAGCCTGAGGAGGCAGGGGCGTGCTTTGGGTCCAGCCTTCGGAAAGAGTATTTGGGGTTGCACTCTGATGTGGACAGGTCCAGGTCACAGTCCCAGTTGATGATGACCCCAATTACACCACCCTGCAAGGAAGTGAATGAGGGCTAGCAGAGGGCTTGCATCAGGGGACCTTCGTGGGCTGGCAGCTCAGGGCCAGGCATGCAGGGTATAGGTGAACATCCAGCTTTGGAGGCCGAATAGGAGACTAGCACGGCTGTGTGGGCAGGTGTCAATAATTGAGCAGTTATATGCACATCCAGGTGGGTCAGCCTGGTAGAGTTTCCTCTGCCTGAGGGCATGCCAAGACAGAAGACTGGTGTCTGAGTGGCAGCTGCAGTGCCCAGAGCCTCACCCTGTGTGCCAGCTCGGTGAAGTTCTCCCCCGCCTGCTCCACAATGAAGCCCAACTTGAAAATGGGACAGTAGGGGTCAGAGATGTGGTCGAAGGTGCAGTGCTTCAGGTAGTCATCATTCCGGCCTGCAATGTTGCCCCTAAGTGGCAGAAGGCAGAGCTCCTGCCACAACTGCTGCCTGCAGCCCTCCACACTGACCCACCACCGCGCCGGCTGGCTTACTTGGAGAACTGGAATTTGGGGTAGTGGATGCTGTTCTTGATAAGGATGGTGAAATTTGGAGCCATTTTACCCAGAAATTGGCTGAGGAGGCAAAACACATTTAGTCATCCCTCCCAACAGCACCCCCCAGCTCCACCCTTCCACCCCAGGACCCCTGCCCTCTCACGCCCATCTGGTCTCAGGTCAGCGAAGAGAAAGGAGCACGGGGCAGGTGGTGGGGCCTTGCACACCTGACAGAAGCCCCATCCTCCACAGGGCACCAGCCAGACACCTCGCAGGTCTTGAAGGCCCCATGGTAATAGGGCACGCAGCGGCCCGTACGCAGCCCTGCCAAGAAGACACTGGCTAAGCTGCTGGGGGCTCAGCTCTGGAGATTCCCCACCGCAGGCAGGTGCACACTGACCATTGCCCAGCATATTCAGCTCCCCAGCCACACAGTCGTCATCTGAATGGCAGGTGGCACTGTGGACCCTTATGCTCTAAAGTGGAGAAGGCAGTGTCAGAGACCAAATCCCTACGCTGGCCTCGGATCCCCAGGACACCGCGACCACCTCACCTCTGGGCAGATCCCCAGGGTCTGGAAGGGGGTGACCTCGATCCTGGTGATGATGCTGAATACACTGCCCCCCTGGGGGCAAAAGGAGGAGGCTGAGGTCCGGGCAGCTCACTAAGCCTCGTACCAAGGGGAGCGCGGGACCTGGGGCGGAGAAGCGAGGGGCCTGGGGCGGGCAGCGCGGGACCTGGGGCTGGGGAGCAAGGGGACTGGGGCGAGCAGTGCGGGGCCTGGGGCGGGCAGCGCGGGGCCTGGGGCGGAGGAGCGAGGGGCCTGGGGCGGGGACCGGCGCGCCGCACCTCGGGGGGCTTCACGTACTCCTCCACATCCCACACTTTGTGCGCCGACGTGGTGATGCCCTTCACCTTGGTAATGATGGAGCTCTCGGGGCCAGTCTCGCTGTCTTGGTAGCTCTTCTGCACGATGAACACGTACCTGCGGGCCGGGGGCACTGGCTCCCGAGGCCACCCTGAGGGACCCGAGCCCGCGCGGCCCGTCCCAGACCACGCGCGCCTTCCCGCCCGGCTCCGCGAACCCACTACCGGCCCGCGCCTCCTCCCCGCCCCGGCCCGTCCCATCCCCGCGCCCCCTCCCCGGCGGCGCCCCCAACTCCCTACCGGCCCCGCGCCCCTCCCCGCCCGGCCCGCGCACCACACGAAGTAGATCAGGATGAGCAGCTGCACCGCGCGGTACACGACCCCCAGGCGCCGGTTCCTCACCACGATCACCTTGGGCGTCTCGTAGTCCCAGAACCCGGACCAGCAGCCCCGGGCCAGACGCTGGGCCGCGGCCGCCCCCGCAAGGGCCTTGGGCTGCGCGGTGGCCATGGCTCAGCCCCCACCCGGCCCCCGCGACGCTTGCAGCCCGGGAGTCGGCGGCCACACCCTCGAGCAGCCACGCCCCGCGTTCCAGCAGGTGCAGCCAGGTGGGAGCACCGGGCGCCACGGCGAGGGCGCGGAGGAGCCGGCAGTGGCTTCGCAGTGCACCGCGGGATGCAGCCTCGGGCTCCCAGCGAACCCCGGCGACCTCGCTCCCGGCGCCTCCAGCAGCCGCCTCTGGCTGAAGTGCGGAGGCTCCGCTCTGCTCTTCCCCACAGACCTTGGGGTGGGGACTCCGTGTCCCCACCCTGCCCACGTTAGTTGGAAGCAAATCCAAAACATCACAGTGTTTCACATAAGGACAAATTTCTGTTTCATCCTATGTGAAATCCACCTTACACATAATTAACCATCTTGTGTTTATTAGGTACTGGGGATTCCTCCCCGGTGTTCCACCACTGAGCTCCTCCCAGCCCTTCCTACTTTTTATTTTGAGACAGGGTTTCACTAAGTGCTGAGGCTGACCTTCTACTTGCAATCCTCCTGCCTCAGCCTCCAGAGTGGCTAGGATTACAGGTGAGTGCCATCGGGCCTTGCCAATTATCTTTCCATGTACTCCTTGGCCATTTGTATTAAGTCTTAGGGGAATAAATTCTCCAAAGAATTTGTATAAGTTTCTTCTTTTGATCATTTTTAAACTGGCTCCTTTTGTTGTTTTTGTAGGAGTTGTTTTCTGGACACTAGCCCTTTGTCAGATATATGATTTGCAAATATTTTACTTGGTAGGTTGTCTTCACTTTTTTGATAATGTCTTTTGATGCACAGAAGTTGTCAATGTTGATGAAGTTCAGATTATGTTTTCCTGTCTTGCTTGAGCTTGGGGAGTAAGAATGTGTCTCCCAATCCAGAGTCACAAGGGTTTGTTTACCTCTGCTTTCTGCCAGGGTGGTGCTGATGGTTGTGACTCTTACATTTAGGTCACTGCTCTATTTGAGTTAGAGCACACTGGGAGGTAGGGGCCAGCTTCATTCTTTTGAATGTGGATGTCCAGTAGTCTCAGTTCCCTTGTTGAAATCGGTTAGCTGTAGATGTCTTTTACTTCTGAACCTTCAGTCCTGTGCTGGGGGGCTGTGTCCACCCATAGGCTAGCTCCTCAGGGGTTTCCTCCTGTAGCTTTGTGAGTCCGTTCAGAAGTGGGAAGTGAGAGCTCTCCCACTTTGTTCTTGGTTTCCAATATTGTTCTGGCTCTTTGGTGCCCCTTGAAATTCCAAATAAGTATGAGGACCAGGAGTGCTGTTTCTGTAGGAAAAAAAACATGGAGATTTGGATAGCATCTGCTGCTTGCTTTGGGCAGTATTATTGTCTTATCTCAGGTTAGAGCCTTCCGGGCCATTTATCAAGGCCCTCCTGAATTCTCTTCAGCATGATCTTGTAGCTTTCCACAGAGAGCTCTTCTTACCTTCGTTACGTTTATTCCTAGCTGTTTTATTATTTTGATGCTATAAATTATTTATCAATTTCCTTTTCATATTCTTCGTTGTTACTGTATAGAAATATAACCAATTTTTAATGTATTGATCTTTTACCCTGAAATTATCCTCCTTTTATTTTGTAGCTCTAATTTTTCTGGTAGATTCTTTGGGCGTTGTAGGATCATGTCACCTGTGAAAAGTTTTTCTTCTTCCTTTCCAACTTGAGTGTTCTTTCTTTCTGTGTTGTGTTATCCAATGCCATTTTGCTTAACAGTGGTTAAAGTACTTCTCTTGGGAAATGCTTCCAATTTTCACCATTGCTTACAAAGTCAGGTGTGGATACCTCATAAATTTCCTATACCATGTTGAAAAAGTTCTTATCTGTCACTAATTCCTGAGTCATGATGATGAAAATGTATTCTTGAATTTTGTCAACTTTTTGGCTCGAACTGAATTGATCCTGCGTTCTCTCATTCTACTGGTGTCCGTATCACAATATTGATCCTGTGTCCCCTCATTCTGCTGGTGACACATCACACTGCTATTGATCCTGTGTCCCCTCATTCTGCTGGTGACACATCACACTGCTATTGATCCTGTGTCCCCTCATTCTGCTGGTGACACATCACACTGCTATTGATCCTGTGTCCCCTCATTCTGCTGGTGACACATCACACTGCTATTGATCCTGTGTCCCCTCATTTGGTTGGTGTCCACATTGCACTTGTATTGATCCTGTGTCCCCTCATTCTGCTGGTGACACATCACACTGATATTGATCCTATATCCCCTCATTTTCTAGGTGACATATCACACTGATATTGGTCCTGTGTCCCCTCATTCTGCTGGTGTTACATCACACTGATATTGATCCTATGTCCCCTCATTGTATTGGTGTCCATATCACACTGATATTGATCCTATATCCCCTCATTTTCTAGGTGACATATCACACTGATATTGATCCTATGTCCCCTCATTCTTCTGGTGTTACTACACACTGATATTGATCCTATGTCCCCTCATTGTATTGGTGTCCATATCACACTGATATTGGCCCTGTGTCCCCTAATTATGTTGGTGTCATATCACATTGATATGACTCTCAGTGACTGTCCATGAGACACGCGTGGAAGTTCCCCTCGATCATGGGCCTGAACCTTTTGATATGATGCTTATGGCACTCTGCTCTCACTGTTGAAGATTTTTGTATCTATGTTCACAGAGGACATTGGTCTGTAGTTTCCCGTTATTGTAGTATCTTTGCTTGGCTTTGCTAATCTTACTGTAATAAAATGAGCCTCAATTTCTTAGGAAGAGTTCCACAACTGTTGATGTTAATTTTTTAAATTGTTAACTTATTTTTAAGGGAGAGGGAGAAAGAGAGAGAGAGAGAGCATCAATTTTATTTATTTTTCCATCTGGCCTTTGTTGCTCTGACACTTAGTTGTGCATGTGGTGCTGAGGTTTGAACCCAGGTCCTTGTGTACACCAGGCAAGCGCTCCAACCGCTGAGTCACTGCTCTAGCCTATAAACAGTTAACTTTTAAAAGTTCTAACTTTCAAAATTTAGAAGAGTTGAAGAGGAGGGAACATTTTTGAACTAACGCTTTGAGGCCAGTGTTACTTCAGGGGTAAATCATGAGAAAAATATAGAGCAACGTCCTTGTAGATGGAGATTCAGGAATTCGCAATGAAATGGCAACCTGTTCCAGCAACACACAGAAGGTTGCAAGCCACGTCCGGGCGGGTTCCCTGTCTCCGGAATGCAAGTTAATTAAACAGTGTACTCCACAAGAGTGAAATAAAGGAGGAAAACTACACGGGCGTCTCAGCAGGACAAGCGCTGACACCATCCACACCCCTCGTGATAAAGACATGCAGCAAGGTAGGAAGGTGAAGGGCATCTATGAAAATCCACAGGTAAGGCTTGGCCCCCTCTCTACTGTAGGAAGGATATCTGACATGAGATTTATCCCCTTAATGCGCTTTAAGAGTGCAGCACGGGGGTGTCACTGTAGGCACATGGCACAGCAGATCTCCGGAACTTACTCAGCTTGCACAACCGAATCTTTATACCCGGTTAGCAGCGAGTCCCTCTTTCCCTGCCTTCTCTCCCTGACAGCCACCCTTGCACTCCACTTCTGACTCCCTCTCTCTTAATGGCTAAAGCAATGAATGCTGTCTCCTTACAGCCGGGGGTAAGGTAAGATGTTGCCTCTTGTCACTTTTACTAGATATTGCACTGGAAGCTCTCATGGACGCAAGTGGCAAAAAGCTGCAAAAACTGGAGAGGCTGAAGTGCACCGGTGTCTATCTGCAACTGTGTTACATCACACGTGGGAGACCTAGGGAGCCCACTAAGAGCTATCAGCACCAACGAGCAAGTTCAGGACGCAAGATCAACAGACAAGATCACTTCTATTTCCAACACTAGCAGTGACTAATCGGAAAATGAAATTAAGAAGCAATTCCAGCCCGACCCTCATGTCTCCGGGTCCTGCGTGGCCCTGGTTCAGTGCTGAGCGATTGGCGGTGGTGTGTGTCCTGCCCTGTGGTCACCACAGAGGTGCAGCTGCAGCCAAGCATGGACCCCACTGCCGAGACGCCCTCCCACACCATGTCGCAGAGCAGGAAAAGAAGCTGCAGATCTCCCGGGTGGAACTGCACTTTAGCAGTAATGGGAACAGGGGCAGTGTTCCAGCCTCAGTTTCTGTTTATAATGGTGACATGGAAAAAATACAACATGAATTTGGATGGAGCAGCTCCAAGAGTTCCCACTGCGACAGCCCACCTCGCTCACAGACAACACAAAAAGATACCAGAGCTTCTGCAACAGGTACCCATAGCATTGGAGAGAAAAACAACTCCATCCTAGGAAGATTATCTGGAGAGAAGGAAAGAAGTGGAAAGCATTTTAAAGAAAACCTCAGATTGGATATGGGATGGGTCAAACACCCGAGGAGAGAATGAAATATACCCTGAAACTGACAAATTTTTTATTTATTTATTTATTTTGGGGGGTACTGTGGACTGAAGTCAGTGGTGCTTCACCACTGAGCCACATTCCTAGTCGTTTTCATTTATTATTTTGAGACAGAGTCTTTCTAAGTTGCTTAGGGCCTCATGAAGTTGCTGAGACTGGCCTTGAACTTGTGATCCTCCAGCTTCAGCCTCCCAAGCTGCTAGGATTACAGGTGTATGCCACCGCGCCCAGCTAATAAAACATTTTTAAATTAAGGAAGGTCTAAACTAATGGAGAGACTCCCAGGTTCGCGGATCAGAAGGTGTGATAATGTGGAAGTAACACCTCAGACTCATCTGTAGCTTCAGTGCAGTCCCCACCAAGATCCTGGGTGACTTCTTTGCAGAAGTTAGCAAAATGTTCCTAAAGTTCATGTAGAAATGCCAAGATCCAGGGGCCGGAGCAGTGGCTTAGCGGTTGCGGCGTTTGCCCAGCATGCGCTAGTACGCGAGTTCAAACCCCAGCACCACGTACACAACTAAGTCTCAGAGCAATGAAGGCCACGTGAAAAACTAAATAAAAATTGATTCTCTCTCTCTCTCTCTCTCTCTCTCTCTCTGTCCCTCTCTCTTTAAAAAAGAAAAAAGAAATGCCAAGATCCAGAGCAGCCATAACACTGTAACGGAGTCTGAGATAGAATGTTAACTTCCCAATTCAAACCTTTTTCAGGGCCACTAGGCTCGAGAGAGTCCCAGACAGGAACCAGCAATCCCACTTACGTGTACAAACAGACCTGTGAAATGAGGTGTGAATATGTAACATGAGATGAAAGAAGTTGATTTTTTTAAAGAGGGATAGTGAGAGAGAGAGAAAGAGAATCAACTTTATTTAGTTTTTCATGTGACCTTCATTGCTCCAACACTTTGTTGTGCACCTGGTGGGGTTCAAACTCACATCCTCACACATGCCAGGCAAGTGCTGTAACTGCTGAACCACCGCTCCAGTCCCAAAGAAGTTGATTTTTGACAATAGTGCCAAAATAATTCAGTGGGACAAAGATCAGTGTTTCTCTAACAGTGCTGGAACAATGGAAGTCTGCATTCCAGGGAACAAAGTTGGACTTTGTACTGGACTCCATGGCAAAAGTTAGCTGAGAACCCGCTTCAGGACTGGGTGCAAGAGATAAAACTTAAAAGCTTAGCAGAAAACACAAGTGCATATTTGTGATGTCATGATCCTAAGACAGGAGGACAAAAGCGTAAGATAGGGGGAGTTTGTGCTTATTTCTGCAGCGTAGGTTGTGAGCATAAGCAGGGAGTGCAGGCCGTGAATGCTGGTGGGCAAGGCAAGCCCAGGCTGCATGGGTGGGTTGACGGTGACCACAGCTGAACCTTCTGTGCTTCCCAGAACCATCAGAAAGTGAAGATGCCACAGGAGGGAAGAAAGCACCTACCTGCAAACCACGTGTACAAGCAAGGACTTATCCAGGATGTATTTTTGTAAAACCTTACAACTCCAATGCCAGGTGCATGGCCACACCTGTAATCCCAGTTACTCCAGGAGGCTGATGCAGAAGGATTGAAAATTCAAAGCCAGCCTCCGCAACTTTGTGAAGCCCTAAGCAACTTAGACCCTATCTCAAAATAAAAAAATAAAATGGGCTGGGGATGTGGCTCCATGGTGAAACAGCCCTGGGTTCAATCCCTGGTACAAAAAAAAAAAAAATTTCCCAAGTGAAAAATTAAGTTATTCAATTGAATGCTAGACCTCTGGTTTTAGGAATTATTTCCTACTGGTGAGAACAGAATGAAAATACTTATCCATAGGGCTAAGGATGAAGCTCAGAGGTGCATCACCTGCCAGGGGCTATGTGAAGTTCTGGGCTATCATCCTCAGCACCAAAATGGAAACTCTCTCTAAACTACCCTGTAAAACCAAGTCGCAAGCAAAGGCTAAATATACTTCCTTTAGAAGCCATCTCTTGCAGTTTGGATGAAAGGTGTCCCCAGAAGCTGATGTGAGACAGCGTGAAGCTGAGGGAGCTGAGAGGGTTTTGAGAGCCTTGACAGAGCCCCCTGATGGGGTAAGGGGCCAGACTGGTGGGTGTGGCCAGAGGGGGTGGTCTGGGGGTCCCTGCCTCCTGGAGCCACGCCTCCTGCCACCCTGTTCAGCCTCACCTCAAGCCCAGGGCTGGAGCCAGCCTTCTGTGCACTGGAACCTCTGAAACCCAGTGCCCCTAAGTAAACTTTTCCTCCTGAAATTGTTCTTATCAGGTCCGTGGGTCACAGCGGTGAAATGCTGAGACGTCTCTGTTGACCCACCTGAGTGCCAGCTCCACAGCTTTCTGTTCATTAGCAGCTGTGAACCCCCCACCATGGTTGCATATCAAGTGCTGTTGATACCCACAAAAAGACCTTTTTCAAAAAAGAAAAAATTTTACAGAGTGGAGCAAGGGAAGAGAGAATCAGCTTTGTTGTTTTTTCACCCGGTGTCTGTTTTCCCAACTCAGTTGTGTACGTGACGCTGGGGGTTTGAACCCAGGTCCTTGCGCGTGCCAGGCAAGCGCTCCAACCAGTGACCAAGCGCTCCAACCACTGACCCACTGCTCCAGCCCACCAAAACACACCCTTATCATGTGACATCCACAGCCAAGCCAGCCCAGGCCACCACTTTCCTTTCTCCTCGTGAATTGCATTTTTATTGTGTGAGAATGCTTAACATCACCCACCCTATTCTTTTCTTTTTTCTTGCGTTACTGGGGGACTGAACCCAGGGGTGCTCTACTGAGCTATAACCCAGCCATTTTTCTATTTTATTTTGAAACAGGATCTTGCAATGACCTTGAACTTTCAATCCTCCTGCCTCAGTCTCCCCAGTTGCTGGGATTACAGGCGTACACCACTGTACCTGGTTCCCACCTTATGAAGCTGTGAGTGCAACGTTACTACGGCAACAACATCTCCAGAGCCTGTCCTGCAGGATCTCCAGCATGCTACTGATGAGCAAGTCCTGCCCCATCCTCCCCAGTGGATTCCCTGGATCTGACTCTCAGGTCCCTTAGCAAGTGCAGCCTGCTTCTGTGACTCGGATCCCAGAAGCTGCCACACCAGGGCTGCCTTGCATGCAGCTTTCCCTGGCCAGGGGAGACACCTTCTCCACGTACTCATCTGTCCCTGGATGTTTCGGTGGCGGTCCATGGATGGACTCTTTACCTCCATGGCAATGCCTATTCTCGACATTTCTTACAGGTGAGCAGACATTGCTATTTTAAATCATATGAAGTGTTCTAAGAAACGGGTTAGCAGCCTTTCCAAGGTGTGATTCACATGTTACATGATCCACCTGTTCAAAGCGTAGAGTTCCTTGCTTTTAGGAGAGTCACAGGGCTGTGCAAACATTGCAAGTCTAGTTTTGAAATTTTATCTCCCCAGAAAGCTGAGCCATGGCCAGTGCCCCTCTCTACTTGCTGCTGGTCCGAGCGCCTTCCCAGCTGACCATGTCCACAGGCCGCTCCCGAGCCTGGAGCAGGGGCTGTCTCCTTGCCCACGCTGACCTGGGGCTATCTCCGTGTCCACGCTGATGGGGAGCTGTGTCCTTGCCCACGCTGACGGGAGGGCTGTCTCCTTGCCCACGCTGACCTGGGGCTGTCTCCGTGTCCACGCTGACAGGGGACTGTGCCCATGCCCACACTGATGGGGGGGCTGTCTCTGTACCCTGCTGGCCGTGGGTGCAGTTGGAGAGACCCTGTGCAACTTCCTGCAGGCAAGGCAGTCCTGCTAGCCACGTGGGAGGGCAGGAGATGCTGCAGTTCAGCTGCCCAGGTCCACCATGCTCAATGAAGAGTCTGTGGTGGGCACTGGCCCTCTGCTCTCAGCTGCTTGAGGCTGCCCAGCCATTCTGCTGCTGCCCCTGCCGATTCTGCCCTCCAGTCAGCTTGTAGGCATGGAGTTGGCCACTTAGTGGGGGGGTATTGTGTGGTGACAGAGCAGGGAGTGTTTGTGGGCAGCTCCACCTCTCAGTCCTGTCTCCATGTACCAGAGCTTCTGGGACACCTGGGTTCCCCAGCGCACCTCCCACAGCCAGGAGCAGGCTGAGCCCTCAGGCCCTGTCAGGTCCTGTGTTCCACCTGCTTGGGCTCAGCCTTCTGTTCTGTTAGAAAGAAAATCGTTAAAAATCCTGAGGTGCTGTAAGAAAATCAAACCCGTGCCAAGAAGTGGGTGAGCGGGACAGATTTCTGCAGATGGTGTACTCACAGAGGGGATCCGATGAGCAAGCACACTTGGGGGGGGTGCATCCACCTGCTTGAGTCTCCAACCTGCCACAATCCTGCCCTTTACTCTGATTGGAGGAGCTCAGGGGTACAATCTGTGTGGTTGGCTGATATAAAATTGGGGTGGGTACAAAAAAGAGCTATGGATGTAATGGGGTATCTGCTAAGGAGTTTAAAAACAGATATCTCTGACCTCATGGCTCCCGACTTCAGATGGCTTCCTTTTTCTTTTTTTGAAAGAGAAAGAGGGACAGTGAGAGAGAGAGAATCAATTTTATTTAGTTTTTCATGTGGCTTTCGTTGCTCCAACACTTCATTGTGTACGAGGTGCTGGGGTTCGAACCCAGGTCCTTACACATTGCCAGGCAAGTGCTCCAACCACTGAGCCACTGCTCCAGCCCTCAGATGTAGTCTCAACTTAAGGTTCACATATAAAAAGAAACCATCAAGACTGGCATGGTGGCTCACTGGTTATGGTGCTTGCCTGGCATAAGCTGGAGTTCAAACTCCAGCACCACATACAAAACTGAATGTCAGAGAAACAAAGGCCAGATGGAAAAATAAACAAAATGAATTCTCTCTCTCTTTAAAAAAAAAAAAAAAAAAAAAAAAGACTGCCTTCTCCAAATGGACCGCCAGACTTCCTGTTTCTCACAGTCCCTCCTGCCCGGATGGCCGCATGCTCACAGTGGCTGCCTCACCTCCAGGAGGCCACAGTGTGCCTGCCCGAGGCCAAGGCTGGGCCCTCCCACGCCCTCTCCAGCCACCCTGCCTCTGCTCCCTTTCCTGGCCATCTCTCCTCTGTCCCCTGACTTCCTTGCTGAGCGAGTCTGAAGCCTTAGCACCTCTTCCCTGCTGGAGTACCTCAGCACAGACAGACACGTGGAAATACATGGGAATCAACAGAGACTGTTCCCTAGAGCTGGGTCACTGGCAGGCCGGGTGGGGCCTCAGTGGGGAGGAGCCCGATGCGCAAGTGAGGTTGTCATCCAGGGGAGGCAGTGGCCCAGCAGGAGCCAGCACCCTGTGTGGCTGGCTGGGGTCCTATCTGGCTGTCTCTGCTTGGTCCTGAGCTAGAAATGGGGA
Organism: Aplodontia rufa; assembly: GCA_004027875.1. NCBI lineage: Eukaryota > Metazoa > Chordata > Mammalia > Rodentia > Aplodontiidae > Aplodontia > Aplodontia rufa. The sequence continues at coordinate 170,264 of PVKS010000099.1, forward strand.
CAAAAAGCAGGGAAACAGTAGCCATTGGCTGAGACCTGTCTGTCTCAGACAGGTGTCTGGCTCACCTGCCTCAGTAGCTCTGGTGCCTCTGGTCTCTACGGGTACCCAGCCTTGCCACACACCGTGAGGAAGGGCTGTCCTGAGCTGAGGGCAGGGCAGGAAGGAGAGAGCAGAGGCGGATGTGGCTGGGTGCCTGCGTGACTCAGCTTCTGGCTGGTCCCTCACTTCTACCTGGAGCAGCAGGTGGCACCTACAATCGGAAGGTAGGACCATAGACAAGACGCGATTTCACCTCCCGGGCAAGCTGCTCCGCGGGGAAGTCCCAGACCCACAGTCAGCCCGACTCTCTCTGTGGAAATCCAGAGCCCACCTCAGTCCCCAGATGGGCTGAGGCTCCCTGGTGCATCTGGGGCGGCGACCCCTCCATGTTGGTATCAGAGGCCACACCTGGGCTGGCAGGGTCAAAGCACCAGCTGGAAGGGCCTCACCCAATGGCAGCTTGGGCTGAGGATCATTCCCTGGGATCTGTGATCCACCCTCAAGAGAGTGTGTGACCAAACTGAGGCTCGGAGAGGAGTAGTGGTATCCCATTCGACGGTGAGGCCCCCATGTGCAGTGAGTGGCGTGTCTGCCCTTCAGGGCATGGGCAGCTGTGCCCAGGCACCAGCAACCCGCCTGAGACCTTAATCTCTGTCTCTTAGCTGTAGGGGTGCTATTGTGTGGCACTGAGTGCAGCCTATAGTGTGGCCATCACCTCGCCCTCTGGATCCCTTCATCTTCCCGTACTGCTGTCCCTCTGTAGGGTTTGGTCCCGTGGTGCCTAGAATACCCAACTTTGTGTGATGTCCCCAGGGCTGCTCCATGGTGCAGTGGGGTTTTGGGATGTCTTTCTGTCTGCAGACCACACTCGGTTTGCCAATGCATCTGTCCATCAGGGACATCCAGTAGTGTCACCACTGGGCGGTAGTGAAAGTGCTGCTGGCACAGAGTGTCCTTTGCAGAGGGAGCTCCTGGGGGCCAGAGCACCTTTGGATCAGTCATGCACATTCAGCCCATTCGCTGTGAGTCGTCAGGGCCTACGGAGAGATGAGAGGCTAGAGAAAGGTTTTCCTGGTTCCGAGTACAAAAAAGACTTTGGGGAAGTTTAAAATACCCAAGGCCACACTTCGGTGACATGGAAGCAGCTAGCTGGGTGTGCCAAGGGCCTGTGCTCACACTTGGAGCACATCTGCACCCCTGAGTATCTGGTGCCAAGGGGCCTCTGAGACCTTGGACCACTGGAAGGGGAACAGGACTAGGTGCCAGGGCTGCTTCCGCCCCACAGATTCCTGACCTCCAAGCACTTACGGACCAGCAGCAGGGACAGGAAGCCTGGGTTGGAGGCACCAGGGAGGTGGTGAGCACAGTGAAGTCTGCCTGGCAGAGGACCAGGGGCCATTTGCCCAGAGCTGCTGTGGGCAGGTGGCCAGCTCCACCCCTGCAGCTGGTGGCTGGTGGCTGGGGCAGGGCCGGGGTGTGTGCAGCAGAGCAGGACCACTGCCCCTTGTGGGGAGGTAGGCATCCACGATGAGTAGCAGCTCCTGCAGCTTCCCTGGTTCTGAGCTGGAAAAGGCTGTGGCCACCAGTGGAAAGCAGACCTCGGGGGCTCCCGGTTGAGGCAAAAGAGGAGGGGTCAGAACTGAGGAGCTGCAGAGGGAGGGGTCCCAGGCCCAGATGGTGTCCCCACACTTGTCCTTCGAGGACTTCTGCCCAGCTCACCTGCTCCTCCTGGGACTGAGGTGGTTGCCCACCACCATGCCCAAAGGTCATCATTCCCAACGACCGAGGTCAGCCCTCATCCACCTCCTCCAGTCCCAGGAGCGCGGGAGCCACCAGGTAGGGTGCCATTGCCACCAAGCCCGAGGACCACACCAGACCCAAGGATAACAGTGCAATGACACTAGGAAACCCTCTTCAGGGACAGACCCAATGCTCGTGGTGACCTGCACTGCCAGGAAGCATAGGAAAGGCCCAAGATGCAGCTGCCAGTGTCATTGTGATTGTGTGCTAAGGCCCATGGGGCCTGGTCAGGCCACCGGGCTCAAGCCCATGCCCAGAGCCTGTGGGTGGAAGCACCACTGACCTGCCCATGTCACCCAGAGCTTGGGCTCAGTCCCTGGGTGCCCAGAACCAGGGAGGCCACAGTGACCACCTCTGCTGGTCTGCCAGCCTTCACGCCTGGAAGTGGAGCACAGGAGCGAGGTGTCTGCACTTCACTGTCCTGAGGGAGGAGGCCCTCACTGTGTAAGGGAGGAGGCCCATGCTGTTCTGAGGGAGGAGGCCCTCACTGTATAAGGGAGGAGGCCCACACTGTCCTGAGCTTGGGGCTCTACACTCTCCTTGGTGGCTGCAGTGGGTGGTGTCTTGTGCTGTCACCATAGGGGCTGTAGGTGCTGCTGTTCTATCCTATGGCTTGAATAGGAGGTGTCCCCTGGGAAGTGTTGCTGCAGGACTGTTGGAAGTTGAAATGACTGGAGGAGGAGAGCTGTGCCCTTATCAGGGAGTCAGTTCATTTGAGGGTCAGTGACTGGAGTGGACCCTTCTGGGGCCCTGGGACTATGTCCAGCTCCCTCTGCCTGCTTCCTGGCGGCTCCCCTCCTCCTCCCCATCCCTGGACAGGCCCTGAGCGATGGAGTCTGCTGAACACTGACCACTGACCGCAGGTCAAACCCTGCCTACAGGTTTCTGTCTCCCAGTTGCTCTCTGTTGGGTGTCTGGGCTAAGGCGTGACACTGACTTCAAGGCTTCTCTTGTGAAGGGCAGGATGGCGCTGCTCCCTGCAGCCCCAGGGAGGGTGCTGGCTTCAGCCTGGATGGGCCAGGTGGGACAGCCCGTATGGCTCTCGAAGGCGGCAGTGAAAAACTGCGGGGGGTGTAAGAAGCGAGCATCTGAAGGCCCGGGCCAGAGATGAGGAGGAGGTTCTGCCCCAGGACCAGGAAGCTGCGCCTGGGCCACACGCCAGCCCAGCGGCTCAAGATGGGGCTTCAGAGAAGTGTTGGAGGCCAGGGTGGTGTCCAGGGGAAGAGCCAGGCCTGGCCTTGTATGTGGTGGACCCTGGAGGCCAAGGGAGTTTCCAGGGGGAGGAGCCAGGCCTGACCCTGTGCTTCAGTGGGTCTTTGAAAACCTAGACCACCTGGCAGCAGTCTTCAGCCACAGCCGCTGCCCCGCCACTTGGCTTGGGCTCCAGTCCCTTCATGGTGGCTGATTGCTGAGATGAACACGCTGCTCCTAGCAGCGGCAGCACCCGCTGCAACCCGCGCAGACGACTAGGACTTGCACCAAAATTAAAGCTCAGAGCTGACAGGAGCCAGGATGCGTGGTGTGCAGGAAGCAGGGCTGAATCTGTCCTGGTTGCTCCCCGTGGCCCAGGCACTGGCAGGGCCCAGAAGGACACTCTACCCCAAGGCCTCACGCGGCTCTGGGGTTTGCAGTCCCCTGAGTCTGTACGGCTGGCCAGCTCTTTTGCTCCGTGTAATGAGCCAGCTTTCCCCGACTGTCTGTGAAAGCCCCACATGGCCACAGCTCAGCCAGCCAAACGCGCCTCTCCCTCTGGTGCGCGAGGGCCGACATGTGGTCTCACACAGGGCAACCTGTCCACGCAAGCCTGGCTTCCGGGGTCGGGTCTGGAGCCCTGCCCTGGCCCAGTCCATGCTTGGGGAGGCGCCCCGCTGAAGCAGCATGGTTTCTCGTCTTACCTTCCACTCTCTTATCTTCCACTCATGCCTGTGTGGACAGATGGCTTTGAATTTTAAGTTGCTCAGCTGGCAAGCTTCTGAACTCTCATGACTTCTAACCACGTGTGTGGGCTGTAGATTTTCCCTACAGTTGGTAACCTCGGAGAAGTCTACCAATAAACGCTTCCTGCGTTCCACCCCCAAATCCAGCAGCAGGTTCCTGCTGGCCTGACTCTGGGTTTTGTTTTTTTTCTGGGCCACTCCTGGGGCTAGAGGGATGGGCAGGGGCAGGCGCCTTTGTCTGCCGCAGGTTGACAGTGGATGGCTGGGGGCCAGCGGTGTGCCAGACAGTGCTGTAGGGCAGACAGTTTCTGGTTGCACAGAGGGGTGGGGCAAGAGAGTTGTACACACAAGCATGTGGGTGTGGACCTCTGAGAACCAGGCGGGTCAGCGGTAGCCTCAGTGGCCTCGGTGGCCTCTAGGAGAAGGACCTCAGGCAAGGCCTGGGGAGAAGCCCCCCTGTGCCCAAAGGCATAAGTAGATAGACTTGCTGCTAAATCAGCAGGGGCACAGTCTCACTGGGAGAAAGCGTCCAAGATCCATTTTCCATTCAGTGTTAAAACAAAGGTGCTTTCACACCAGGAAAGGGCAGACACAACCCAGGGCTGGATCTGCCAAGCAGGAAGACAGCAGAGCAGAATCCCGCCTCTCTGGCATCAGGAACAGGCCAGACTCCAGAGGGGCCCCGGGGACAGCAGGTGGAGCGGGGGTGGGGCTTTCAGGGAGGGAACCCGCTCCACAGGATGGGCAATGGGGGTGCTGTCCACTGGGCAAAGCCCAGTGTGATCCACGGACTCCGTGCTGGGATCACCCGCAAGGGTTGGAGGGTCATGATCCTCGTGTGCATCTTAGTAACTGAGGCAGGAAGGGGAAGCTGCCCAGAGACTTAAAGTCACTAGGAAATAGAGTTTATCAGCGCTTAGAATCTGTTATGCAGGAGAAGGGAGTCGGGAGGGTGGGAGGCTGTGTGCGTTCTCAGGGGGACCCAAAGCCACCTCTGCAGGCCGGAGACGCCATGGCCGGTGTGGTATGGAGGCTGCTGCTGCCACTGCTTCTGCCACCACTGCTGCCACTTGGGGAATTTCTCCAGGGAAGGAAGATGGGCCACAAGGTGAGGTCAGCTGCCCTTGCTCCTTCTGCAGGGCCCAGACAGGAAGGTGCGAGCCCAGGATTAGACCAGCATGGGGGACCAAGACCTCACTGGGGCAGCATTGGGGAGGTGTGGAGCCCTCTCCAGGCAGGGCTGCCCGCACACTTCATGACACCCACCTCTCAGTGGATTTGCCAGGGTGCAGGGGAGACATGCTGGAGGGAGGGCTGGGCCCTGGGGCCTCACCTGGCTTTTCTCTGTGCAGACATATACTTCCTCAGTGCCCTCCAGCACCATGGCCACCTCCTGATGTGCAGGGCCTCCCTGCTCTTTGCTATCTGTCCCCCCTTGCCTGGGTGCAGCCCTTCCTGCTGTCTCTCCAGCATGAACCCTGGCTTTAACCCTCAGTCCTAGGTGGAGAGCCCCGTGGGGTCTGCCTGCTCCGGCTCCTGGCTAGCTAAGTAACCCTGGACAAGTTGCTTCCTCTCCCCAGCCCAGCTTCTCCACCTATAAATCTCAGTATGAATGTTGAGTTGGAGGAGGTTGACACCAGAGGCCAGAGATGGGTGGAGGCCATCTGGGAATATTGAAGCCTTCTCTGGGTGGCTTGGCCTGAGAGATGTATCCTGGAGCAGGCACAGACAATCTTGCAGGTGATCGGAGAGGTGTGTGAGTATCATAGCGAGTGCCAGAGTGACTGCTGTGTCACCAACAACCTGAACCCACAGCGCTTCTGCACACCCAAGACCTTCTTCTTCCAGTGTGTGTCCTGGTCCAAGGTGTGGCTGGTAGGGGTGGCAGGGGTGGGGTGGCAGGTGCAGGCCGGTGGGCAGGGGACCTCCTCCTCCTGGTGCCTGTTCTGGTCTAAGGTGCAGTGCTAGGTGGGTGGCAAGTCCTGAGTAGGTGGGCAGGTGCAGGCGGGTGCCAGGGGACCTCCTCCTTCTGGTAAACGGCCTGATAGAAGGTGTAGCGGGCTGGTGAAGCAACAAGGGCAGGGCCATGGCAGGAGGCGTGTTGTCTTCCACTACTCCCCCGCAGCCCAATGGGCACAGCTGCTCAGACCACTGGGAGTGCCAGAGCGACTGCTGCGTGAGGAACAATCCCATGCCACTTCTGTTCTGCACGCCCAAAACCATCTTCCTGCAGTGCATGCCCTGGCGCAAGGTGGGCCTACAGGGTGGGGTGGGGCGGGGGTGCAGGTGCACACAGGAAGTGACTCCCTCCTGTGTCCCCAGCCCGATGGGGACTACTGCACCAACCACTACCAGTGCTGGAGCCAGTGCTGCATCCGGGGGTCCGAGATCGGCGCCTACCGCTGCTACCCCCGCAGTGGCATCCTGGCCCAGTGCCTGCCACTGGTGAGTCCTCCTGGCCAGGGCCCTCAGGACAGTGGGTGACTGCGGGGAGGGCAGGGTGAGGCCCAGCTGCACCCCAGGTGCACATTAGTGGAGGGTGGTCACAGAGGGGCCAGCTGCAGGACCAGACAGAGAGGAGGCCAAGCCAGGGGGCTGGGGTGGGAGTGGCAGGAGCAACAGAGCACCTGTCTTCATGGTGCCAGTGAGTCTGTGTGGTTGCCTGTGTGTTTGTAGGTCTGTGTGTGCATGCACGAGTGCACGTGTGTATGCTTATACCACCTGCGTGTGCGTGTGTGCGCGCGAGCGTATGCATGTGCCTGTGCATGTCTGTGCTTGCATGTGTGTGTGTGTTTGGGGGTGGAAGCCACCACGTCAGATGGTGTCCCCACCTGTGGTCCCTGCCCAGCTGGCATGTGGCTCTTTTCCCCTACTCTGCGTGTCTCTAGTAAGGAGCGGGACCCTGCAGTGGAGCCAGCCTGGACCCTGATGAGCTGGCTGCATTTGGGGGAGGCTCCCTTCAGTCCTGTGGAGCTCTGAAAGCCTGTGGGAAGCAAAGGCCTGTCACTGGCTCTTGGTGTGAGTTCCTCGGAAGATGACCCTGAGCAGGTGGCAGGTGCTATGTGCCACCCGAGTAATGCACGAAAATAAACCGCACTGAACGACCAGTAGGTGTCCACTGTCTTCTGCGTAGTGATAAGGCACCGATCTTCACAGGAGGCCTGTGTGGGTGAGGGCCCTCCCCAGGCCTGGACAGTGAGGGCCCAGGCCTAGAGGAATGGCATGTCCCTCTGCTCCCAGGATCCCCATAAGTAAGGTGCAAATGTGTGTGTCACCACCTCCGGTGAAAATAGCTGGTCATTCAACTGAAAATGCACACTCAGAATGTGGACAGTGTGCTCCACTTCCCAGAATCGCTCCCCACTGCCGCCTCCTTGTACCCAGAGGCCAGCGGGACTCCTGGGCAAGGTCTGGTGGGGAGGCTGGACTCCTACCCCACCTGGGTCCTCCACCCCCTCCTGCTGAGCCTTCCTTCAGCAGGAGGTACCAGCAGCTGGGTACCAGCTCTGGGGGGCTCTGTGCCAGTTTTCCAGCTAGGCATTCCCCCCTGAGATCGTGTGCCTCAGGCCACCCAGGAGCTTCCCAGTCCTCTTTCTGCAGCCTGGAAGCTGCCCACTGCCTGCATGGTTCTCCTGTGCTTGTTGGCTGGCTTGTGTTCAGGAAGCGGAGTGTCCCTGCAGCTGGTCAAGGCCAGCAGCTGGGAGAGCCCTGACAGACACTGCAGCCAGCTGCTTCCAGTGGAGGGAGGAGTCTCCCTGCCCATTCCCTGTGGGGACACCGAGGTCCAGAATGGTGCACACCCCCACAGCCACCTTGAGATGGGCTGCTGCCCGCCACGTCAGCCCTGGCCCAGGCTGATGGTTCCCCAGAGCCCTCTGGCCCTGGGATCTGCCAACAGCTGGCCCCCTCCTGGCACCCCACATCCCAGACACAGGGCTGTGTGAGAATGGGTCAGAGGGTCCTGGAAGACCCCACATGGCTCCACTGACTGCAACAATCGCGGAACACAGGGGCCACAGGGACCCCAAGGATGCTCCCTGGACAGCTGGGGATGTGTGTGGGGGTCTTCAGAATGGGCCCAGAACTTGCCTCCCCAGCAGTGGACAGCTGTCCTGGACCGGCTCCTGGCCTTGCTCTCCTCTGCAGACCAGGCTGCCTCCTGAGGCCCCCAAGCCTCTCCTGCTTCCTCCAGCTCACTGCAGCTGCCCGGGCCCCTCCGAGGAGGCTACCTGACTGGATATCGCTCACCTGCTCTGGTGCCTGTCTGCACCCCTGCAGCTTGGCAGCCCTGCTCCTTCCAGCCTGGCTCCACTTACTCTCAGCCCCAGTGAAAGCCACCAGCACAGGCCCTGGGCTGCATGCTGGCCAGGGTGCCTGCATGCCAGGTGTGGGTAGTTCTGTGGGGGACAGGCATGTGCTGCTCCCCAGCTTAGACTGCGGTGGTCACTGTGGGAGCTGAGGTCTGCGTGTTCTGGGGAGTGCAAATGCCCTGCACTCTAAGAATCAGGTACCTGTGGGCAGCAGAGCAGGGCCACGTGCCAGCTGGCTGACCTCGGATGCCCTGGGCTCTCCCCACGGTGACCATGTTCCCCAGTGGGGATGAGGCTCTAGCCTCTAGGCCCTCCTCACTCGACTGCGTGCCCTTGTGGTGGGAGGTGACACCATCTTCTCTGCCAAGAACCCCTGAGGGCCTCCTAGGGGCCTTTGCTCCCATAGGCTCCCTGCCCACAGCCTCTCAGACCAGCCTTCTCAGCAGGGCTCTTGACCTCCTGACACAGCAGGCAGCATCCCTCCTCCCCAGTTGTCAGTGGCTCAGGGCCCTATGCAGCTCCAAGGGTGGCCACCAGGTGGCGACATGGCCTGGAGGGTGGGCATCTCCCCTGTAGCCCCTTCGGTTCTCCATGGTCACTTGCTGACTTTCCCCTTCCCAGAGAAGGAACTGGCTACTGGGGCAGGGCCACCTTCCCACGGTTGGCAACGGAGCAGCCTCTCCAGGAACATAGCCAGCTGCCCATCGGTTGCACCCTGACTCCTCTGAGGCAGCTGCCACCAGTGTCTCGTCCAGTGCTGTCCACCATGCCTGCTGTCCAGGGTCAGGGCTCAGTGCCCAGCACCAGGAGCACTGGCTGCCTGCAGGAGGGGGTGCCCTCGGGCTTTCGCGGAGCACGAGTCTCACTCTCCTGACTTGCAGGTGGCTGACCTGCATTTTATAAAACCACAGCATGGGCTAAGAAAAATCCCAATAAAATACAGCATAAAACACCACTTCGTCATTCACTTCGCAGTGTTGAGGAGTGAACCATGGCTGCTACCACAGAGCTGCAGTCCAGCCCTTCCTAGCTTATAATTTTTTTTTAAAGAAAGAGGGACTGAGAGAGAGAGAGAAAGAGAGAAGAGAGAGGAGAGAGAAGTAATTTTTATTTAGTTTTTCATGTGACTTTTGTTCCTCCGACACTTAGTTGTATATGTGGGTGCTGGAGTTTGAACTCATGTACTCGCACGTGCCAAACAGGCGCCGTAACTGCTGAGCCACTGCTCCAGCCCCCTTTTATTATTTTTTTTTTAATGAGAGAGGGACAGTAAGAGAGAGAGAGAGAATCAATTTTATTTGGTTTTCATTGCTCTGACACTTTGTGGTACATGTGGCCCTGGGTTCAAACACTGTGTCGTTGTGCATGACAGGCAAGCTCCGTAACCACTGAGCCACTGCTCCAGCCCCAGCCCTTTCTATCTTATTTTGAGATAGGGCTGTGCTAAGTTGCCCAGGCTGACCTTGCACTTGCAACCCTTCTGTTTCGGCCTCCTGAGCAGCTGAGATGACAGGTGTGGCCCCTGTACCTGGCTGACACCCCTCCCCACAACTTTAGCTGGCTTTTAAGGTGCAGTTAGTGGATTAAGCACATCGCACGGCTCTGAAGTCCTCACAGCCACCTCCAAACCCACCTTCCAAGTCCCTGTTACAGACTGGATGTCTGCCTCTTGTTCTAAAATCCTCACTCCTGGGCTGTGGAAGGTGAGAGGCCCTTGGAGGTGGTGAGGTTGTGGTGGAGTCTTGGGAGTGACAGTGTCCTTAAGAGGCCCAAGAGGACTTGGGCGGGAGGTGTGTTGTGATCCCAGAAGCAGCCTCACTGGACACTGCCTCTGATACCTTCTCCTGAACTTCTGGCCTTCAGAATGTGGGGAACGAGTGCTTGTGTTTAGGAGCCACCAGCCCAAAGCATTCCTGCCTCAGCAACCCAACGGACTAATGTGATCCCAAATTGAAATGGCACCCACTAAGCTCCTGACATTTAAAAAGGCCCAGGGTGGCTGGAGTGGTGGCTCAGCGGTTACAGCACTTGCCTGGCAAGCAAAAGTACGTGAGTTCAAATCCCAGCACCACATACACAGCAAAGTCTCGGAGCAACGAAAGCCACGTGAAAAACTAAAATTGATATTCTCTCTCTCTCTCTGTCCCTCTCTCTTTAAAAAAAAATTAAAAAAATAAAAATAAAAATGTCCAGGGGGCCAGGTGCAGTGGCGCACACCTGTAATCCAAGCAACTTGGGAGGCTGAGGCAGGAGGACTGTAAGTTCAAAGCCAGCCTCAGCAACTTAGCGGGAGCTTGACTCAAAAGATAAAAAGGTATGGGGATGTGATTCAGTGGTTAAGTGCCCCTGGGTTCAATAACTGGTACATGTAAATAGACAATTAAAAAAACTGAAAGGCCCAGGGTGGGAACTAAAGCCTCACCTATGATCCCAGGAGGAGGCTAAGGCAGGGGGATCCAAGTCCAGGCCAGTCTGGTTGACTTAGTGAGACCCTGTCTCAAAATAAGAAATGAAAAGGGCTGTGGCTGTGGCTGGGGCTGTGCTGGAGCAGCCTTGGGCTCGATCCCCAGCACCTAAACAAAGAGAGGTAATGAATAAGAAGAATCCAGGACCAAGAACGCTATCGGTGTCTCCGTGTGGCTCCCTTGCAGTATGCAGACCTCAGGAAAGGCTGGCCGGGAGCCTCCCCAGGCCCTGGGCGAGTGCTCCAGGCACTGCTCACCTTGGTCTCTGGAGGAGTCAGGGGCTCTGGGCACTGTTTGATCTGCGTGGGAAAGATGGGGTCAGAAAGCAGCTTTAGCAGAGCTGCTGCTCAACCTGGGTCCCTGAGAGCAGGACGGGTGGGGACTCCCTGGAGGCTCATGCAGGAGAAGGCCCAAGAGCCCCTCTGGCAGCTTTCTCTAGGGCTTTCTCTAGAACCCAGGCAGGAAATCTGAGGACAACTGTGGGTGACAAGGGTGCACAGGACCTTTGGGTCGGGAGTCAAAGGAGGGAGGGTGCCATAGCCAGAGCCCCAAACAAGAAACTTTTATTTATTTATTTATTTTTTTTGCAAAGAAGTAACAAATTAGAGTGGTTGACAGAAGAGATACTAGTATCACAGACCTGAACAGTCAAAACTCAGGAAGGAGTTACAGCCATTCAGGCCAAGTGCTGGTGCTTCCACTCCGGCAAGTCCCATATGGAGCAGGTTGTCATCTATGCCCACGTGATGCTGGAGAAAGTGGCCTCTTGGAATCAGGAGCTGACAGCAGGCCTGGGGACGCCCTGGGTACCAGAGCATAGAGGGTGTTCCCGCCACCACAGGAATCTCACAATGATGGCCCTGAGGGACAGGGGCTGCCTCCATCTCCCACTTCCGAGGGTATGGCTGAGATCAGGATGGTTTTGGAACCAGGAGGGCCTGAAGCGAGGCTGGGAGGCACACGGTGAACAGTTGAGTGGCTTAACAGAAACTCTGGGGACAGAACACCTGCTTGCAGTTTGACACTACAGGCTGGCACAGGACAATCATGGAAGAAAGACCCCTGTTGGTTAAAACACACAGGAGAGAAGCAGCCTGGGCTCAGGGCCCATGGCAAGCACCACACCAGGCCACGGCTCAGCAGGGCTGTCCCCAGCAAGACAGGAGCCTGGCAGCGTGAAACCTGCAGAATTGGCCAGGGAACAGGAAGAGGGACCTGAGCTGGCCTTGGGCACAGCTGCCAGCTGTGGGGGACTTGCAGTGTTCTCAGGGCCCCTTGCTGTCTGGAAGTGGCCAACACAGACAGCCTCAGCTACACACGTGAGTATTGTTTTACTGCAATTTGCCATTTGGCATGGTATTTTTTTTACTTGGGGAAGCAGGCAGCCACCTGTGAGGACATCCACAGCCTGGGCTGAGCTGCCTGCACGAAACCCCTGCCTTCTGAAAAGGAGCACCCAGAAGACTAGACAGGCCCAGGCGATGGGGTGCCCCTCTCTGGGTGGTACTGCCCCACCCAGCCTGGCTGCATCCCTGTGCCTGTGGGTGGCCAGTCTTCAGGCCTCCCAGCTGGGCCAGACCCAAGGGCAGAGGCAGCCTGCCCCTTTCCAGGCTGGACCCACAGTCCCTGCGAGCGCAACAGGGCTGTGCTTGGGGCAAAGTCACGTGGTCCTGACTGTGGAATGAGGGAGCTGCAGGTGTGGCACACCAGACCAGCCGTGGCTGGGGCCCCCACTTGCCTGTTGCAGATGGCAATTTCTCTGGGACCTCTTGCTCTCTGCTCCTGCCCTTGTGACCATGGGGTGGAGACATCCCTGGATGCCTCCTGGAGCCTGAGCGGCCAATCCAGATCTGCTGGACTCGGTCTGTCCAGGATGGGCCTGCTGCAGTCTTCAATGCAGCTGCTTCCATGGTGGAGCTCAGCTCCTTGCTGGACACGGGCATCCACCAAGCAGGAGTCGTAGCTGTGGACCTCGCCAACACTGGACTGACCCTTCAACACCCTATTCCAGAAAGTGAAGCCCCATCCATGGTCACACGGATGCAGCCCCTCTCCTCCCCGAGGGCCTGGCCCCGGCTTCCCCTGACTCTGCAGGCGTGGCCTTTGGCTCTTCACTCAAGCATTTGGCTCCGTCATGTGAACCCCTGGGCTCCCAGGGGGCCTTGTCAAGAGGTGACCCTTGGGGTAGGCTCCATGGTGCTGTGTGTTCAGGCCCTCTGGGGTAGCTAACGCATGCCACATCTGTCACTGGTAGAACATGGTGAGGACAGTCGTGCCTGAAGACTGGGTGGAGGAGGGCCAGGCAAGGCCTAGCTGTGGCTACACAGGGTCCTGAGGTGCAGACTCGGGGAGGAGCCTTTGCGGCTTGACTTACTGGGCTCACGGGGTGTCTCCCACCCAGCCCCATGGGCGCTGCTGAGGCTCTCGCTGCCCTGGCAGGTTCCATCAGGAAACCTTCAGGCCTCACTTGGGGCGGGAGTGAGGGCTGAGGTGGGTCCCACATGGGGCAGTGCCTCACTGCACAGGGACTTTTTCCTCTCCAGGGTGGAAGGCCATCATCCCTCCCCGCCTCATTCAATCCCTGAGCTTCCGTCTACTCAGCAAAGGGGCACCTGCCTGTTGGGCGCTGGGCACAGTGGTGCGTAAGACCAAGACCCCCCTATACAGAGATGGGCGGGCACTCAGAGGAGAGCAGAACCCCACAGAAAATTCACAGAAGAGACCGCAGATCCATGTTCTGGAAGTGACCTGGTGGCTGTGGCTGGGATAGGCACCCATGCGGTGAGGGCATCAGGTGCCCACACAGCACCCACCTGTGCCACCACACATGACACTGGACCACGACTCACCAAAATCAAGACTGTATTTATCTTCATTGTTTGACAGGAACACAGAGCTCAAAACCCCTCGAGTCCATGGTGGAGAAACGGGACTGACAAAAAGACCTCAACGGAACAGACGACTGTGCCAGCCAAATCAACAGCCCAGAAGCCTGACACAGCGGACATCTGGGAGCCAAGGACCAGCTGGCATCCCAAGGAGACACTCATACTGGTGAGAGCAAAACCCAAACCAAAGCAGGCAACGGCGAGACCTCAGCAAGACAGACGCTGCCTGACGACAGCTTTCAGGGAAAGGGTGCTAGTTATCTTTTCCTTGCCACCAACTCTAAAACTCCACTTTTCGGCACAGATTCTGAGAACACTGCACAAGGGTCCACAGGTATGTCCTTGAAGCTAGAGTCAGCCAGTCCTGAAGCCCACATGAGCTGCAGCAGGAGGTGCCCTGAGGCCACTGCCTGGAGGACCAACTGTCTCCACTGGCAGCCTACCAGGAGGGCCTGAAGTCACTCCAGAACCTTCTTCCCCACAAGGGCCCAGGGTCCTGCCGGAGCAGCGGAAGGACAGTTGCTGCAGTCAGACTCCCAGCGTGTATGCTACCAGCAGCAGGTGCGCTTTGTGACCATGTTAAACCAGGCATCAGAGGGCATTCTGGAGGCATTACAAAGACTACCCAAGTTAAGAATTTAATACCGTCTTGTATTTATATTAACACTATTTACACTTGTTTCTTTAAAAACAAACCAGGAAAGAAATCCTTACACTTCTGCATAATAGAACAAGGCAAAAAAAAAAAAAAAAAAAAAAAAAAAAAAAAACCCAAAGCTTTGTACATTATTATTAATTCTTATTTTAATATATATCTGTAACTTGGGTTCCAAGTACCAAGGGGGTGGTGGGCCAGGGTTGGCCTGAGTGGGGCCTCACAGTGTGCTGGACAAAAAGACCGCTTTCTCTCCATAAATAAGATAAAGAAACCCTGGGGCTGGAAGGGGATTTGAGGCCAGCAAATCACAAATCCCAACTAAAAACTTTTTTTTTTTTGGTTCTTTTAAATATTTGCAGAGCACAAAATTAGGAAAATACAAAACCATTAAAAATGCTTCTCACCTGTGGGGAAAGGTATAAGGTGGCTCTTCCCAGGGCCTAATCTCCACGGGAAACCCCAGGCCCAGGGCTACCGTGCCTCCACCTCCTGCGGGTTGCGCTGCGGGGAGTAGTCGCACGCCTCGCTGGACCCTAGCGCCAGCGGTGTAGTCCTGGGGCGCGCTGGCACCCCGGCCGCAGCTACTAGCGGGGGCGGCGCGCCAAGCGCGGCGGCAGGCGGGGTGCGCGCCAGGAGCGTGCCGTGCAGCGCGGGCCCGAGGCGCGCATAGTGCAGCGCGCCCAGCAGCGCTCCGTCAGGGCCGGGCGCCCGAGTGCGTTCCAGGTCCTCGCGGCGGGCATCCCGCAAGTGCTCGGGGCTATAGTCGTGCGGCTCGCGGTCCCGGTAGGGGCACTCGGCCAGCTCCGGGGCCCGGCGCGGCAGTTCTAGGCCACGGTAGGGCTCGCGCAGCGGCTCCCACGGGAAGCCCGGTGCTCCCAGACGCTCTCGGCCCAGGCCCGGCTGCAGAGGCGCGGGGTGCAAGCCACCCACGGGCTCGGGCGCCTCGTCCTCCCTGCGCTCCTCCTTGACCTTCACGTCGCCCTGCAGCCGCTCGGGTGGCTCCGGCGACCTTCCAGGCTCGCGGCCCAGCAGGCCGACCAAGCACAGGCTGTCATCCAGGGCTGCCTTGCTGTAGGGTGATGGCGGGGGCGCTACCAGTGTGGTGCCATCCTCCTTGGCTGGAGAATGGCTCTCCTTGATCCGGGGCTCCGCCTCTCGCTCTGCGGAGGCCCCGGGTCGGCCCAGCTCACGCTGGCCACACAGCAGGAGGCTGCTTACCGGGTGGCCCACCAGAGCTGCAGGGGAGACCCGGCTCAGCAGGCGTGTCTTCTCCAGGAGGTCTCTACTAGAGGCAACAGGACAGACATCAGTCACTTGGGGTCATGCTAAAAGGTGGCCCTGGGAAGCCTAGTTCTCAACTCAGCGTGGAGTCTGCCCACTGTAGGGCCTCACGGTCCCCACTGTGTAGGGTCCCTCTGGCACCCCAGATCCAAGGTCACAGCTCTGCACACAGCAGCCATAGAGGCTGAACACAGGAGTGCCACACATTCTCCCTGTGAGGCTTGCAACCCAGGTGGGCCACAGGGGACACAGACGTGCTGGCTGGCCCAACCTTGGAGATTGGCGCTCCTTTCTGGCAAAATCTCAGCTGGAGGTCTGGCCAGTTGTCCATCTGCCCTGTGTTTTAACCTCTGCCCTTGGACACATCTCTCTGGACATGCAGACCAGCAGCTGCCCAGTAGACCTCCCAGGCACCAGTGGCCTGGGGCAGGTGGCAGAGTCCTCGAATCTGCCCTGAGAGGGGCTCCAGCCCCCACCCTCGCCTCCAAGGCACTTGCTCACACCAGGGGACCACAGCGCTGCCTCACTGGGCCAGTTCAGCTCTCATCCATTAGCACAGCAAGGGCAGAGGATGGCAGGAACAGCACCAGCTGAGGTGGGCAGTGTGTGCAACCCAGCCAGCATGGCCACTGAGGCACGCTGCAATCCCAGGGCTCCCTTCTCCATCTCCAGCTGAGCACACAGCCTCACCCTTCTGGGTGCTGTGAAACCCAACCCCTACCTCCTATGCTGACCCTCATGGCTGCCTCCCTCTCCCTCTCCCTCCAGCATGCCCTGTGAGCTCTACCATGCTGACCCTCATGGCCACCTCCCTCTCCGTCTCCTTCTGGCATGCGCCGAGAGTTTCATCTTTTCAGCAGAGCTGGCAACCCCACTCTGACCAGAAACAGTCTGCCTGCCCAGCCACCCCAGAGGCCCCTGCCACCTCTTCTTGGCTAGCTGCTGGTCCTTCCTGTCAGCAGGGTAGGGTGCAGGATGGCCTAGAACATGGTCTTCCTCCTCCACTCGCAGGCCTAGGGTCTGATCTACCCATGCCTGCCTATGCTTGTCACAAGGCTGCTCAGAAGGAGCAGAGGAAGAGCCCGAGGGCCAGTCCACTCACCGCTCCTGCTCCTCCCGGCCCTTGTCTGGCTCTCGGTCGTGGTTGGTCAGGGCTGAGCCATGCTCAGTATCCAGGGGCTTGGGCCATGGGGGTGGTGTGGGGAAGGAGGGTGGCGCTCGGTGCAGCCGATTCCAAGCCTCGTGGGGGCTGGGCAGACCATGTAGCGTGGAGCCCTCTTTGGGGGCAAAGATGCTGCCCCCTGGAGCTGGGGTGGGAGGTAGCAGCAGAGGCAGGGAGGTGAGCCAGGCAGATCCCTCGCCCTACCCTTCTCCCCTCCCCTGCCGACCCAGGACCCCAGCCCCTGCCCAGGCACCACCTGAATGATTGGGTCACTCACTCAGCGCATGGCTGCCCAAGCCTCCAAAGGCGTGGCTACCCAGGCTCCCCAGGCCCCCGAAGGTGCTGGATCTGCTGAAAGGGCCTGTGGGCAGTGGAAGCTCAGGGTCTGCAGGGCTGGGAGGGGCTTCCTGACCCCTGGCCCAATGAGGATGACTCCAGAAGATTCTAGCAGCAGAGTCACCTTCCCACCCACTCACAACTCCAGCCCTAAGGTCTACAGAGCAACCAGGAGGACTGCATGGGCCTCAGAACACCTACCTGCAAGGTGACCTGTGGGCAGAAAGCTGCCATGATGGGATGAGGGTCCAAACAAGTTGGAGGCAGGGTGGGCAGCACCTGGGAGAACGGTTGCAGCTGACAGAGGCCCTGAGAGTGCACCTGGGCCTCCTGTCTGCATGCTGTTCAGTTTGCGGCACCCTAGTTTTCTCTGGGAACCCCTAACCTCCCATTTTCCCCTCTTTGCCCCACTGTAGTGTGGGGCGTGTCCAGGGCAAGAGTGGAATCAGACCCCTCCCCAAATATGGAGGGTGCATGGCTTTGGGCTGCAGGGGACACCCCAGAAAAAAGAGGACCAAGACGGGCAGAGTGGAGAAAGGCCACATGTTTCCAATTATGAGACCAAAAGTGGTTCTGGCTGCTGTGGGCTTGGGTCTTGGGTACTGGACACTACAGCCCCTTCTTTGGACTCTTGGGACATTGGGTCCAGCCCATAAGTCACCCTGGGTTTACTGGCACCCAACAACCAACCCCTGGGGCCCCAGAACCAAACACAGAAAGCAGGGAGAGGGGCTCTGGGTCTGAGGTCTACTGAGTGGGATCCCCTGCTGTGGGTGATCCTGCACTGGGGCATGTCCTTCATTCTAGAAGGTGAGGCCTCCCACTGTGGGCCACAGGGAGTGGGGTGCAGAGCTTCTGGTCTGCCCTGGGACTCCAAGTGAAAGTCAGCCCCACACTCCTTAACCAGACACAAACAGCCAGGGAACCCGGCAGATCAAAGCGGAACCCGGCATGTGAAGGAGGACCTAGCGTGTAAAGAAAGATCCCAGGGGGTCAAAGCGGGACCCAGTGTATGAAGAAGGACTGCAGATTAAAGCAGAACCCGGCACATGAAGCAGAGCCTGGCATGTGATGAAGGACCCAGCGTGTGAAGGACCCAGGGGTCAAAGCCGGGCTCAGTGCATGAAGAAGGACCCAGAAAGTCAAAGCAGGACCCAGCAGGTTGAAGTAGGACCTGGCTATGAAGTTGGAGCCTGCGGGTGAGAGCAGGCAGCTGGGAAACAGGACCCCTTGAATGCACGTACCAGGATAAAGACTGAAGATGAATTCCCTAAGCTCTCAACTCAAGTTAGAGGAAGGACAGCAAGGAAGACCACATCCCAGCGGGACAGAGTCAAAAACCACTTCTGAAGTACTGATGGGACAGAAATCTCTGGCAAGGTCAGCAGTGGGAAAGGAAAGATGTGGGCCTGGGAAGTCCCAAGAGCCACTGGGCCACCAGTTCACTACTGGGAAAGTTCAAGTTACCAAACAGACTCCAGAAGAAACAGAAAACCTATGGAGACTGCAGCTGGTGAACCTGGTCAGGGGCTGGCCGAGGAGGCCCAGGATGAATCCTAGGCTCCTCTCCTAGGACCCCAGGCACACCACAGCTCCAGACGTGCTGGGGGCACATGCAGCCTGCTATGTGCAGCACCACCTGGGGCAAGCAAGTCCCCCATCACTCAGGTGGCTCTCCACAATGCAGATGCAAAGGAACTTTGCCCGAGGGTCTCTGCATTCAGAAGGAAGCAAGAAGGCGGGCACAGGACCCAGAGACATGCACAAGTCTTCAGAGTCAACAGGCACCTCTACTTCCCAGAGAAACCCAGGGAACTCAGATGAGCTGGATACAGCGCATCTGGAATTACCTCGAGGCCTGAGCCAGTGGGACCGTATCCCATTCCTAGGTGGAGGAACACACTCTCAAAGTGGCCTGTGCCCTCAGCGGCACCTGCTACAACATCATGGGAGGATTCAGGTGCACCCGAGAGAGCAACGAGAAGGCGGACCTGGGAGTCAAGAGACCCAGACCATGGGAGGCCAGCGAGTCTCAGAGACCGGGAGGGAGAGTCCACTACAGGGCGCATCCCACCGACCTGGGCTGTCCTGGGGGTCCATTCATCCAGGGGCAAGTGAGGGGCTGAGGTAGTGACACATGTGTGCCTGTATGCACATGAGCACAAAGCCATGCGTGCAAGAGTTTCAAGAGGCCCCTGCCACACCCCTGAGAGGGTGAGCCACGCCTCCTTTGCTGGAGTTTGTGCTGAACAGCCCTTTTCTCCTGGGCCTGAGAACACCAAGTGAAGTTGCCTGATGCTCCAAATCTGCACAGTTTGTGTCTCCAGGGGACGCTGAGGCTCTTACTGCTCCCTCCTCACCTGCTCTGTCCTACCAGTGTGAGGACTGAGGACACACGCTCCTGCTGGCCTGGGCAGCCCTGGGGACCCAAGGCTGCTGCATCTGAGAAGCAAGATTAGGGTGGGGGCCCTGGGAGCAGCTTCCTGTGAACCCCCTCCTGGGGCTGCTAGGCTGGTAGCAGGTTGGGCAGGAAGGAACAGAGGGCCCCATAAGGAAAGCCCAGTATCAGCAACCAGGGCTGTGACCCAGACACACTAGATGGGGACTGAGGACCAGTACCAGGGCTCCAGCCCAGGTCAAGCCAGGGCTTGGAGTGCTCTCCCTCCTGGCACCAGGAGAGGGAATTCCTGTCCCACCTGGGCTGCAGCCATGAGGTATCCCTCAAATCTTACCTGTGCTGGAGAAGAGTGGCCGGGCCAGGTCCTGTGGGTAGTGAAACCCCGGGAACACACCTGGGACAGGGGGCCTGCTGGACAGGTCCAGCTTTGTGCCCACCTCTAGCTTGTGGGGGTCCAGCTGCATCTGCTGAGAGGACAAGGTATGCAGGGGCTTCCACGGGCCAGACTGCCCCCAGGAGCCTGCATACAGGGACCTCAAAAGCCCACAGCCACCTGGCATGCACTGGCAGCCCAGATGAAGGTGGGCAGCAAGGGATGCGGAGGACACGCAGAACACAGAGCACATGCCCAGTGACACGGCCAAAGAGAGGCCACCACCTTCCACAGGCATATTAAAACCTGGTGTGTCCCTGGTGCTGCACAAGGCTCAACCTGGACACAGCTGCTTTGTGGGAGATGCTGTCTGCACTTAAGACTTGTGAAGCCCAGGTGCCAAAGCACGAGCTTCCAATGACAGAATTCAGTATGTTTCAAATACCGAGTTTATGAAAAGGAGACAAAACTGTGACTCTCGTGTGTGCCGGCCACACTTGGAGCTTGTAGGCCATGCAAATGGGTGCAGGCAGGAGGACCCAGGGTGCCACCAAGCATCACTCAGATGGCCAAGGCCATCTTCCAATGTTGCCACTGGGTCTGTGGAAGGCGCACTGCGGGGACACCCCTGCCTGAGCCTCCCTGCAGCCCACACTCAGGTGGGTGCTGTCTTCCAGGGCCACCCAAGCACCTGCACACCAAAACACAAGTTTCGTCCCAAGTCCCTTCCCTTAACATGAGCTTCAGTGTACATTTAGGACACGATGATTCTCAGCAAGTGTAAGTGGAAGCACTATGTGTCACAGGGAATGTTCCGACAGAGGGGTGCAGGGCCCACAGGCTGTCCTGGCCTCCCTGAAGGACCTTCTGTGGCCTGACCAGACGTGCACGTAACGGTGGACACGAGGGCTCACTCCTGGCCCCTGCTCCTGGCCCAGGCTGCTCCAGGCACGCGATCTATACACCCTCACTTGCCTCACCTTCACCTTCTGCTGGTGGTGGTGGATCTGCCAGGCGATCTGCACGTGCACAGCACACCACTTCCCCGGCTTCTGCAGCAAGAGGGACCAGTACATGCTCAGAGAGGCCCCACACCCCCTCCCAGCCACAGCTTCCCAGGACGCACACTCACCCTGACCCCCATCCGGTAGGCGTCAGACACCTGTGGTGAACAGAGCAAAGGCAGGGTCACATCTGGGCTCTGCAGCAGCACCAAGGGAACGGGACAGCCCCCAGCGGATGCTGCCAGGCTACGTGGGCAGGAGTGGGTGGCCTGTGACACCTACCCCAGGGGCTTTCTGCAGGAGCGTGTGAACAGCACTGGCCCGGCCGGCTACCTCAACTGGGTTTGAAGTCTGGGGGGCAAAATGAGAGCGTCACCACTGCTGACAACAGGGGCTCTGGTGCTTCTGGTTCTGAGTTGGCCTATGCCCTGCCCATGGTGCCCTGCATGCTGCTACCCAGAGCCGGCCTGGCTTCCTCAGTCCAGGGGGTCTTGACACCAGTGGCCAGGGCAGTGTGGGCCTGGGAGCCATGACCACCCTGATGAGGAAGGACAGCAGAGTGCAGCCCTAAGCCCTGGAGCTTCAGTGGGAGCTGCCACGAAGCCACAAGCTGACAGCAGAGGCCCGTTGACTCTTCCGGTGTGCTCTTCAAAGTGGCCACTGCCCTACCCAGGACCAGCCTGGCACCGGATTCGGCCAGGACATGTCACTTGGCATCTGAAAATGAGTAACGCGTACCCCATCTCGAAGCAGGGTGCACCCATGTCTTCCACTACGGGTCATCCGGGGCCCAGGGTGTCAGGTCCTAGGAACCCTGCCTGCCCACTGAGACAGTGCTGCTGGCTTTGGGGGCTGAGTGAGCTGGGGCTTAGCACGAGACCTGGCCCCTTTGGCAGTGGGTGGGAGGTTGCCAGGGTCTTTTGAGCTCAGAGTCTGCTGGAACCTGGAAGGACCTAAGGCCTGTCCCAGAATTTGAGCCCCAGACATGAGGTTTCAGGGCTACCCCTGTATCCCCCCCCCCACCCCTGCTGGCAGCCAAGGCTCAAAGGGCTCCTCTGCCCAGGGCTTACAACCTCCTGCCAGTGGGGACAGCTCTGTCTATACTGGGAGCTCCTGCCAAGGCTGGGGTGTTCTGTATCAAGGCTGAAGCCCCTTGGGAGAGTGAGTACCCACAGCACAGATCAGAGATGTCCCCATGCCCAGTGGCTCCCCACCCACCTTTTGTGTCTACCCCACCTGCCATGCACAGCCAAGTACCTTGGGCTGAAAAGCACCCTGCAGGGACCCAAAGGGGCCAGGGTGTGCGAGCAGGGTGGGCAGTCCCGGGACGGCAGGAGGGAAGGGTGGGAAGAGCTGCAAGAGAAAGATTGCTGGGCCTACATTTCCAAGGAAGAGCCCGAGTGATCCTTGTCCTTGCTATTCCCCAGGTTGGTGTGCAGCCTATGCTAGCCTCACCCCAGGAGCAGAGGGACACACTCACGTTGGAATGTCGGAAGTAGGGGCTATCCAGCTTGGGTGAGAACTTGTCAAACTGTGAGAAAAGGAGGTGGAGGTGAGGCCCGGTGAACCGGCCTCACACCCTCCATGGGCCCGCACTGCCCACCCTGGCAATGGCCAGCTGTCCCCTGGCTCCACCCTGGGGACTTGCAGGCCAGGGTGGCCCTTCCCACTCTCATGGTCCCAGGCTACCTGGGCAGTCTGTGTGTGCCCAGATGAAGCTGTAGGTGGAGAGGGCATGAAGCCCTGGCTGGGGGAAGCTGTGACAAACAGGGAACATGGCCCTGGCTCAGGAGCAGAAGCGTGGGGCCTGAGGAACACCAGGCTGCAGACCTGGTGCCCTGCTGCAAATAGAGCAGAGGACCTGCCAGCTAGTGGCTGTCCCAAGGGCATGTGGCACATGTGGGACACAAGGTGCCTAAAGTCTAGACGATGATGCAGGGGAGACAGGGCTGCTGTCCAGCAGACAGGCTAGAAGGCTGAGGGCACCTGACATGGGGAGGGAGGGGGTAGTCCTGACCGCCTAGGTGCTGTATGTGAGCGTGTGTCTGTGCGTGCCTGCCATGTGCCCCCCTGCCCGCCCGCCCGGTGCACACGCGGGCCTACGCACCGGCAGGGGTGCGGCGGGTGGCAAGAGCGGCGTCGGGGGCAGCCCTGGGAAGGGGGCGAATGTGTGTTGGTGCTGGTGTGTGTGCTGGTGTGTGTGTTGGTGTGTGTGCTGGTGCTGGTGGAACTCGGCCTGCAGCAGAGCCCCCGGGCCCAGGGAGGCGCCAGGCCGCTCGGCGCTCTGCACCAGAAACCGCGTGTTCAGCTCTTGCCTGAGCAGCTCGCGATCTACAAGAGAAAAAGAGAGAAGACAGAGAGGCACGTTGGCCGCGGGCTCCCGGAGGGGCGAGGCGGATAGTCACCTGGCACTCCCGGGTTCGGCAGGCCAAGCCGTGGTGGCCGCTCGCTAGGTGCGGGCCCCAGGGTGGAGGTAAGAGAGGAGCCTGTGACCAAGTACCAATCAGAATCCCCGAATGAGGCTGGCAATACATGATTGGCTGGTTGAATGAGATCAACAGGCTGGCATCTAGAGGCAAGAGAGAAGTCAGTGAGCCAGGCCCGGCCCCACCCCAGGCAGCTGGGCTGTCGCTGTGGACTGTTAGCTCCCTGCCCTGGGGCCTCAGACACAATCAGCTGGCTACTGGAGGTCACCCTACCAGCGGTGGCCAAGGTCCAGACGGAGTAGGCCAATGTGGGAGGCCCAGCTGACTGTGCATGGGGCACATCCCAGGCCCTGGAGTTCTGGGGAAAGATTAGCCTGCTGGGGTCAGAGTGGTCACTCGGGGGCATGCTGGGTCAGCCAAGCTGTGCACCTTTCTCTGGAGGGCTGTCTCCCAATCTCTCCTGCCTCCTTGGGGTATGCCCATGGCTGAGTGGACCCCTGGTTCAACACCTACCGGCAGGGTGTCCTGGGATGACCAGGCTGCTGGAGGGGAGCGCCGGGGGCGGAGGCAGTGTCGGGGGTGTGGCGAACATGGCCGCCGTGTGGTGCTGGTGCTGCGCCTGGGACCGGAGCGCCAGGTGTGAGGTAGAGAGGTGGGGGCCAGGTCCGTGCGGTGACAGTGATACGTGCTTTGCCAGGCCCAGAGGGGTGCCGGTGCTGCTGCTCCTGCTGGGGACACAGGGCTCAGTGCCACCTGCAGCCTCCATTGGCCCTGCCCCTTGGCCCTACCCACAGACACTGCCCACCTGAGGGTGTGCAGATGCAGGCCGTTGGGCGCTGCCTGGCAGGGGCCCGTGAAGACGCCCAGAGACCGAGGGACGTGCGTTGGGAGCGGGTCACGCTGCTGCGGGGGTGCGGGTGGCGGCTGTGGGGTGTGGCGGGGTGCGGGGGCTTCCTTCTTCACCAGGGGACTGGCCCGGGTGCCGCACTGGAGCCCGGAGGGTGCAGCAGCCGCAGGCAGAAAGGACTCAGTGCTGAGCTCGCGGCTGCGTTCCAAGCCTGACACCTTGGGCACTGCCCCAGCCTTGCTCTCCGACTTCTCACCATGTGCGGGGCCTGTGGCGAGAGGGCAGGTGTGTTCCTGTGACTGCCTCAACTGCCCAAGTGCCACCTGCCAAAACCCAAGTGTGCAGCACACCAGGGGTCCTGTGCCACTGTTTCTGATGAGGAATCAGGTCTGTACCCAAGGCCACACGGCCAGGGGCTGCTGGGTGCAGGCCTCTTGAGCCTCTCCCAGGAAGCCTCGTGGAATCCCCTATCAGCACTATACCCCTGCAAAGGGAGTTCGGGACCCCACAGTAACCCAGGGTGGAGGCTGTCAGGCCCGATACCGCACACTTTGGGCTTCGTCCAGCCCCGCCTGGTCTCTGGCTGGTGACCACCTTCTCTTTCTGACCTCCCCAGCTGACTGCTCCTCGTGGCCCTCACTCCTGGCTCTGAGCCCCAGGGCTGAGACAAGAGCAGCTGAGGGTGGACTCACCTTCCTCAGTTGCCAGTGAAAACAGCTTCTCAGAGCCCACGGAGGCCTGAGGAAAGAGGAGCAGCTTAGGGCCGGGCTGGCGGGGACAAAAGCCTGGCCCTGGTCCCCACACCACAGGTTTGGACCAGTTTCTGGCCCTCACCGTGACATTATGCAGCATGGTGGAGTGAGCCTGCCTTCGGCCCCACGTCTGAGGGAGATGGGGCCATCCTGCACACGTTCACCCTGGGCACAGGTCCCTGTGCTTAGAGGAAGGGCTTCCTCAAGGTGGGATTATTCCAAGAGCTGGGGGGCAGGCACCTGGGCACTGCTGGCAGGGACAGAAGCCAGCCCCCACCACACGGCACCCTTTTTACTGCTGGGGCTGGCTGTGCCCAGGTCTCATGACCAGGGCCGCAAGGAGGTGACTGAAGGTGCAGGCGCACGGCTACTGAACATGCTGAACTCCCACCGTACTTGACCCCTCCATCTTTCCTAAAGAAATGTCCATGTGCGCAGAGGAACAAAACCCTGCAGCATGGCCAGCAGCACTCAGGGGCCAGGTGAAAGGAGGACCCCGTGGCCGTCTCCAGGACGGGCTTACAAGGGAAGCCCTGCTAAATAGCTTCACTGAGTTATGGACTCTGGGTCCACATGCTGAAACCCTAACCTCACACAGAGTGTCCTCTGGGTCCACGTGCTGAAACCCTAACCTCACACATGTACAGAGTGTGAGAGTGTCCTCTGAGTCCACGTGCTGAAACCCTACACTTCACACATGCGCACAGTTGCCCATGGCCTCCTCCCTAGAGCAGAACCCATATGGGTGGAACCAGTGTTCTACGCAGCGCTCGCTGCTGCGCTGAGGGCACAGAGAAGGCATGGTCAGAACCTGTGGGGTGCACAGGACACCACACCTTCCCATGCCTTGGCCTTAGGACCTAAGACAGTGAGAGATCAATCTGCTGCTTAGACAGCCCCAGCTGGGGGTCTTGCCACAGCAGCCCGAGTGGATGAAGACATAGCAACGCATGTGCCTCATAACCCACTGCGCCACCCCCTTGCTGTAACCAATCACAGCCTCTTCCTTGCCACAGTGAGACTCTGGCTTCTGCCTGTGCATTTTACTGCTCTGGACCCACACACACATGCTGTTGTACAGCATGGGGCCTGCTCTACCTCGGGGACAAGCGTGGACACACCATGGCTAGATGTGTACACGGGCATGCCCTCGTACATGCACAGTGCACACACCCACATGCATAATCACTGTGCACACAATGCATGTGTATGCACAGGTTACGAGTGGCTTATGAGATGTGTGTGTCTGGGCATGCACA
The DNA here is from genome assembly GCA_004027875.1 of Aplodontia rufa. Lineage (NCBI taxonomy): Eukaryota > Metazoa > Chordata > Mammalia > Rodentia > Aplodontiidae > Aplodontia > Aplodontia rufa. Next base: position 196,199 of record PVKS010000099.1, read on the forward strand.
CTGCACGTGTGTATGCACGAGTCCATGTCTGTCAGGGAACCCTGAGGAAGGGTCTGGAGGGTGCACCTGTATCTGGAGAGCGGCCCACTGTGGGGAATGGGGCAAATGTGGGACTAATGGCACTGGAGCTAGAGACTTGCTTGAGCACTCCTCAGTTATCACCGAGGTAGTTAAGATGCAAGAGAAACAGCAGGCTTGGCAGCCACCAGCAGGATGCATGGGGCACTTGCTAGTGCCAGGAGTGAGGGCTGTGGGGGCCAGGAGGGTCTGCAGGCCAGGAAGGACAGCCTCCCCAGGACTGCACACCGAGCCTGTTCTCCATGCTGTAGGCCAGGCTTCCCAGTGCCCTGTCCAACCCAGCAAGGCAGTGTGTGGAATGCTGGGGGCATTGCCCTTGTTGTGTGAGCGGCCAGGCTGAGGGAGGCCCCTGCCCTGTTCAAGGCCCAGCCACAGCTCCACCCATGCGTCCACGGGATAAGGATGCCCCAATGCCTGTCAACGTGCAAAGGGCTGGAAGGGGTGCCCAGTTGTACCATGGGGCCAGCTGGCACCATCAGAAAGAACTATGGATGCACCTGAGGTGGGCACGCTCAGACCCTGAACAGAAGGGTGGCGGGGCAGGGGGTGCTTGGTGCAGCCCATGCAGCTGCCGAAATGCACCCAACTGTGCAGTCGGAAGAGCAGCGCACACAAATCAACCAAAGACAGGTGCCGGGGCAAACAGACGGGTCCACAGAACAGAAGCAAGGATGCCAAATGCCAAGCAGGTGGGTGCTCAGCTGCAATGTTCACACATGGCTGGATATTCTCCTCACAAAGGGGGACAGGGAGGTGACCAGGTGTGCAGGGGAGGCTCCTGTCCTTGGGAGCGTGACACTGTCCTGCAAGCCCAGCAGGACTCCTGCAGGGGGCAGGAAACATAGCCCCTCAAGGAACAAGGGTGGCTGCAGGGGCCCCCACCAAACCTGAAGCCAAGACAGATGGCCGAGCAAGGGTCCACTTCCTGCTCTCCGAGGTTTTCAGTACCTGGAAGGCAATGAGGATGACGTGCATGCTGCACTTGGGACATGCCTGGGTGCCCGGCCCGTGACAGGCCCTGCTTGCATGTGCTGCACATGGAGCCATGGTTCTTAAGCTTTTGGGGTGGTGGGGATGGCTCGAGGCTCCCCATGGGGATGAGGGCCACTGGATGGGTAGGCCAGGCAGGAGGGCTGCAGCCCAGTGAGCCTCAGACCTGAGGTCCCTGAGTCCTACTGCTGCTGTGTGGCTGAGAACCAGCAAGGACCAGTCAGGCAACAGGAGCATCTTGCCTGGGGGAATAGGAAGATCCCACTGAGATGGGCCTCTCAGGGGAGGTGGCATAAGCTTGTGGCAGGGATGGCACATGGTTTTCCTCTACTTCCTAGCAAGCAGCCTGCACCAGGCATTCCTACAGGCAGCTGCTGCCACCAGCCTGTCAGTCCAGGTCCACAGCCTGCTGACAGTCTCCGGAGGATGAGATGAAGACGAGGTGCCTGGGTGTGTGCCCGGGCACCGGGCAAGAAGCAAGCCATCACAGAGGGCTTGGGTCTACCCCCAGGCCCTCCCCATGTGCAGGGCTCCCACAGCCCCTTGGGTTTCCTGGACCTTGGGCAGAGCTGGACTCCCATGACCACAGACTGTTATCACCCCCGGCTGGTGTTCGCTCCTGTCCCCATAATGACCATCTTGGGCTGGTTTCAGCACCAACAGAATTCTTCACAATAGCCAAGTGTCTTTAAAACCAGACCAGAAGCAGGAGGATAGCAAGTTCAAGCCCAGACTCAGCAACTGAGCAAAGCCCTAAGCAACTTAGCAAGACCTTGTCTCAAGATAAAAAATAAAAAGGGCTGGGGTCAGTGGTTAAGCACCCCTGGGCTCAAATCCCAGTATCCAAAAACAAGACAAACCAACCAACCTAAACCAGGTCAGAACAAGTTGTCTCTAACTCAGAACATTTAAAGAGCACCCGCTTTCCTCAGCCACTACCAGGCTCCTGCACCTAGGGCTGCCACGATCCCCACCTATCCCTCCTGGTACCTCAAGGTCTCACTCCAGCTGGGACCTTCTTGGACCCCATCTGAGGGCACATGCCCCTTCTGTTGTCCTCTTCACTGCTGGCCGGCCTGTCAATTGCCCCTCCGTAGCTTGGAAGAACCAGGAGGGTGGTGTATGCCAGGCAGGGCATCAGCACCCTGCCAGCTGCCAGACCCTGCCAGCCCAGCCAGCAGGATGGCAGCTGCCCCTGTCTCCGAAGCTGCCTCCAGGTCTTCTCTGGATGCACTGACAGGCCCTCTGGGCTATGGGGCATGGTGCCAGCTCACCCATACTGCCAAGGGGCTCTTCCTCACAGCAGTAGATGAAACCCTTGAGCACAGAGCCCAGGCCCACAAGGAGGGAGGGTCACCAAGGCCTCCTGGGCAGGCAGAGAGAAAGCTGGTGTGACCTGCATCTAACAGCCAACCCAGAAGCCCAGGGAGTGTGGACCCTGTTCTCCCAGGTGACCAGCAAGAAGCTAGGGGACCAGAGGAAACGTCAGAGCTCCAGGTGGCAGCATGACCTTTGCTTACCACTCTAACGGGCACCAGCCAGACCGCTGATAGAAAGTGCCACAGAGGCACTGGTGGCCCTCAACCTGGTGGACTCAGTTCAACTCCCCAGGCTGGAAGGCTAGATTCCCAGAGCCAAGAGGTGGCACCCCAGATTCCAGAAAAGAGCAGGGGGAGAGCTGGAGAAAGCCTCCTTTTCCCCATGGGGCAGCGCCCTGGCAAAGGCTAGCAGGCAGACAAGCTCCTGGGTACACCCACTCCATGCCCCACACGGCCACTGCTAGTCCACCTTCAGCAGGCAAGTCTGCTCAGGGAAGTCAGGGGAGCAGCCCAGGGAGCCTCTGCAGGGGCCAGGATGCCTGGCAGTCACGGTCCCATCAATTCAGGAAAGCTGTGAACCCACAGAGAAGCTCCCAGCTCCCAAGAGCTCCTGGTGAGCACAGAGAGAACCCTCTTTCTGGGGCTGGCTGGCCCCCACTCCTCCCCTTCATCACTTTCCCTTCCACCAGGACTTCATGTGGGTGGCTCCAGTGGGGCCCCCAGATCACTCCAGCAACTTTCGGGGCTTCCTTCATCTTCGGGACCTGACCCAGGCGCGCCATCCACCTCCAAACCCGACAGTGGGCCGCAGTGTGGGTGCAAGGCATCGTTTCCGGCCAAGGCGCAGTTGGGAGGCCACGGGCTGCGGGTTAGGGGTCCCCAGGGGCGTGCCGGGCAGCGAGAGCTCTAGTGACCACTAACCCCTCCATGGCGCAGAGCCCGGGCGAGCACTAACCCCTCCTTGGCGCAGCGCGCCGTGGGCACGAGTGGAGGTCAAGGCGCGCTTTGTCTGCCAGGATCCTGGGCGCGGAACAGCCTCCGCCGGCCGCGCCCCGCCCCAGACAAAGAACTCAACTCCAGGTAGGTGAGCGCGGCCCTGGGACCGGTGTTCCGCGCTGGGGCGCAGACAAAGGCGCGCGATGCCCGCAGCGCCCCGCCTCCCCGACCCTCGCGGGCTGCTCACCGCAGCTACCTGCGACCCGGGCGCCAGCGGGGGTCTCGGCGCACGGCTGCCTCGAAAGACACGGGCGCCCAGGCCTCTCTCGCCGGCCTCTAGAAGCTGGAGCGCTCACTGACCTCGCAGCGCACAGGTCCGACCGTCTGCCCCGGCCCGTGGAGGCGCCGCTCACGGCCCCGCTGAGCCGTAGCCGAGCCGGGGCGCGCGTGTCCACCACGCCGACGGGCGCGGGGCGCGGGGCTGCGGCCCGACGCGGTCGGGGGCGGCGCTGCGGGCGGCGGCGGCGGCGGCGGCGAACGCGGGCAGCGGGCGGGGCGCAGGGGCGGGGCGCGGGCAGCCCCGACTAATCCAGCCCTGAGGCGCGGATCTGCCCGCTGGCCCCGGCCCGGCCACCTAGGGACCGTAGGTCCCGCACCAGTTTTGGCGCCCAGCGCTCTTGGGCCCGACTCTGGGATCCTCACCGCGACGAGTTACCCACAACTGCCCCCCCCCCCCCGCTTCGAGAAGAATCTGAGTCAGAGAAGCGAGGCACGGTGGGTCAAGGAGCTGGGGCTTGAAGCCCCGGCAGAACCCCGTAGCCCCCCTGCCCTTCGAAGGCCTGTTTTCTGCCCGCGAAGACATTATAGGAGGTGGTCACAAAGGGCCTGGCTCCTCCATGGGGCCGGGAGATTTGAATTCCATCCAACCACGGGCCCCGTATGAGTGCCACACGGACCCAGGCACGCACATGCCAGCCAAGACCAGAGGCTTCCATCAGGACAGTGCTGGGGAAGAAACCAGAGAAAGGTGAGAGGGGTGCAGGTCGGGGCCTGCCTTCCCCTGCCCACCACATGCTCTGCACAGCCGCAACTGTGCTGGGAGTGTGGTTTTGCCCAGGCCCCCATGGACCCAACCAGGGCACTTGGGGAGAAGCAAGGCCACTGCCATCTAGAAACTGGCTAATGCAAGCTCTGAGGCATTCCCAGCTCCCTCCTCACCAGCTGGAGATGCAAGTTCTGTGCAGAGTGGCCACCAGCAGAGTGCAGACTGTGAGCTGTGCAGTGACCCTGGACTGACCATGGAGAACACAGGGATGGAAGGGCCCTCAGATGTGAGGCAGAGCATGAGCCTGTGGGTCTGTGAGCACAGAAGGCTATTTGCCACCAGGGCTGCCCAGATGCCATGGCCACAGCACCTGCCTGCCTCTCTGCAAAGTGGACATGAGGATGGAGACGGGCTGCCTGCTGGTTCCACCATGTCCACCTTGAACTTCAGAACATGGCCTGGTCTGGAAGTAGGGACTTTGCAGTGTGGTCAGGTTAAGGAGACCGCTGCTCTAGACTCCCCAGGTGGGCCTAGTCCAGGGACCTGTGTCCTGGCAAGAGGAGAGAGACAACACAGAGGAGCCTTGCAAGGGCAGAGTCTGGAGCCACATGGACACAGGCCCAGGGACGCCTGAGCTTGCAGGAGCTGGGAGATGCAGGGAGGATGCTCTGGGGCTTGCTGACCGACAATGTCCTGTACTTGGGACTTCTGGCTCCAAAACTGAGCCTCAATTGAGGATGTCTGCAGCATTCAGTTTGGGGCAATTCGTTATGGCAGCCACGGGTCACTAATAATGCATTCCGTTCTGCTTTGGTGGAAAAATTATGACCCTCTTACCAAAAATAGGCACTGCTGCACTCCACACAGTCACATGTTGATTACAAAATATTAACTAGCAGGGAGGAGTGTGGAGCTGCAAGCTGGGCCCAGCGTGCACCAGCTCTCCTGCCTCACAGCTGCCCTTAGGGAGAAACATCATTAACAGGCTCAAAAAGCCTCCAGTGGTGTGAGGTCACCTGCAGCCCACAGTAACCTGGTGGGGCTGGGAACAGGGCCAGAGTCCACGCCTGAGGCTGTCAGCCTCAGGGAAGGCACGCGTGGCCTGAGAATGCTTAACTCCAGGTTGTGACCATGGAGACCCACCAGACGGCTGCGACCTGCAAGAACGACTCTGTCCTGGACACCTGACGGCTGACTCCAACACCTGCTCTTGCCCCCAGCTTTGCACCTGGTAAAACCTGGCAGGGACTGTCTGACACACCAGCCCCTCTGGTGGGCAAGCAGGTGCCTGCTGCAGGTGGGGAGGTGAGAGTGCGCCAGCACACCTGTGCATGTGGGGCCACCTCCCCTCATTGGTGCCCTCCCACGGCTGTGAAGAGCCGGCAGGGGTGGGCTGCAGGGCCACTGCCTGCAGAAGTCCCAAGGGTGCCTGAAGCAATGGCTCTGTCCCTTTCTCTGGACTTTGGGGCTTCCAGCCTGCTCCAAATCTTCCTTTGCCCATGACAGTGACAACATGGGGCCCTTGGGATGCTCCAGGAGATGTTCTCAGAACACTGTGAGGGCACAGCCTAGTCAGGGGAGAGGCTGAGCTCAGTGGGTGGCCCTGGGCTTGGGTCCAGCAGCCAGGACCTGCCTGTCTCACCTGGGGGACAGCCTTGGCCTCCACCTCTATCTCTGGATCTTCTGCCTGGCTCTCAGTAAGGTGGCCCAGCTGCTCACAATGTCCCAGAGGGCTCCACTGGGGCCCAGTGTCCCCACCTAGGGAGGGCTCTAAGGCCAGCAAGGACATGGGGTCTGGAGGGGCGGTGGCCTCACAGTAACGCTCCAGAAAGGAGTAGATGAGATGCCCAGTGACAGGCGGCTGTCTAGAGGGCCAAGATGGAAACTGGGGCCAAAGAACTCAGGTCTGGGAAGGCCAAGTACGTGGCTGCCGTTCAGCTTGTGCTGCAAAGAGAGCAGCTGCCAAGCGGGCAGACCCCTTGCCTCTAGTCTGGCCTGGGTGACTAGTAGCTCGGGGAGCCTGGTGGCCAGGGCCAAGTGGGGCTCTGTACCTGAGTGCTGTGTGACTTGGACAGGACAGTCAGCCTCTCTGGGCCTGAACTTCCTGCTGCACATGGTAGGACTCAATCCACTTTAACTGCTAGCACCCTCCACAGGCCCAGAGTCCCTCCAGGACACCTTATTCCATAGCCACTCTGTGAGGGAAGCTCCTGGGGTCTCTTGGGGGATGTGCTGCTGCTCCCAGTCATTGCCACATGCACCACAGGCCCATGGCTCCTCACCTCCACCCTACCTCCTGAGGCCCTACCAGTGCCCATGTGGGAGGGGCTGCAACAGCCATGCCACTGCTACACGGTGTCCTGAGGGTGGCCAGGCATCCTGAACTGGCCTTTGTCCTGTAAACTTCCTGCCTGCTGAGGCTGTCTGAACTGGGGTTTGTCAACAGTGACCCAAGGCACCCTGCAAGGTCACCCTGGTGGCAAGTGCGGCCCTGGCTCTACCTTGTCTGGTTCCCAGGTCCTTGTCCCTCTATCCCTACCAGGACCCTGAGGAAGGTGCCCTCAGGAGTAGGGCAGGGAAGGGCCTGGCTGGCACCAGTCATACATGAGAAGGGCAGCAGGGACTTGGAAGCTGGTTCCTGGGAGGACTTGCTGCAGAGACGCAGCAGGGAGCCTCTGCCTGGGCAGCTGTGTCCAGTGTCCATCTGTCTGTCCACCCCCAGAGCCCGTCTTGGGCAGTTCCCAGTACCAAGCTCCTCAGCAGTGGGTCATGTGATCCTGCTTCAGAGCAGGGGAGGCAGAGGCTCAAAGAGGATACCAGTTAGGACAGAAGGTGTGTCCCAAGTCAGTTGCCAGCATCTCCCACAGCCAGGAGGCAGCACTGACTCTGGGTGCCCCTGGCCTGCCCTGGCAGCAAGCCCACTGAGGCTTTCCTCCAGACAGAACTGAGGATGAAGGGGAAAGGGGACCTGCAGGTCTGCTCCACTGTCATGCCCAACCTGCCCTGCTGCTGCCCACCAAGGCATCTGTGCCCCCAGGAGGCATCCCAGTGGGAGCCCTTAAGACCTGCCTGTCCTGACCTTAGCCAAGGCTGGGTCAGGCATACTGCCTGGTGGCTGTCCATGGAAGACCTTAGACGTCCCTGGAGGCACAGGGCTGTGGCCTCAGGGCAGGCAGGAGTAGCACTGGCCAGGGACACTCGGGTAGCCAATAGCCAGTCTGAGCCCCTAGGGCTGCCTAGTGAGCCCACACGACGTACACCCTGGAAAAGCAGGCAGACACCCACCACCCTCCCTGCCTCCTGCCAGTGTCACTGGGAGCCCTGTGCAGGGAAGGGGTGCTGGTGGGCATGGGGAGATGACAAGTTTCCCATCTGCCCTCTCATCAGTAGGAGGAGTGTCTGTGGTGACCCATGGCAGAACCCCAGGTGGTGCCCAGGGTGGGGCTGGCAGGAGCCAGTGCCCAGACTGAGATCAGACCCTAGCACCTTGGGGAGGAGAAAGCCTGGTATCAAACTGGCCAGAAGGGCTGCAGCCCCATGCTACCCCAAGCTGCCCAATCCAAGTGGGTGCCAGCTCTGCAGGCAAGGCTGCTCGAGCCCAGTGGGCATCTGTGGAGATGGCGGCAGACCAGGCCCAAGTCTCTGCCTCTTGCTCTCCACTGGCCAGCGCCTTTCACCACCGAGACCCCATCCACTCTGGCTGCTCTGGGCCACCGTGTGCCAAGGAACCCAAACAGCTGTGAATAGCTATGTGGGAAGCCGGAGCTCCGGGCTGCACAAGGGCCACCGAGGGCCCTGTGAGCCTGGGAGGCCCTGTCCCGTGGCCAAGGGCCCTGTTTTTCCTTGTCCTCTTGTCTCGCTCAGGAGCTCTGCCACTTGGGAATGGCACGGCACACTGTCCTCTCCTGCCTTGCCCTTTCCAGCAGTGGAAGGGCCTCTGCCCAGCTGTGTGCAGGGGCGAGGCCACCACTGATCCCTGGCACCAGAGCCAAGCAGATGCAGATGAGCTCAGGAATCAGGCTTCCTTGCTGTGGACACAGCCAAGGACCCGGCCCACTGTGACTGTCCCTGCATGGTTGGGAGGGCTGAGACGGCGGCTCCCTCTGAGCCCAGACTATCCCACTACCCCTCTGCACTCCAGGCCCAGGCTCACAGCAGCCCCTGCCTCTGGTCTACCTGGGACACCTCTGTGCCCAGTACGAGGCTGTGTCCACCCCCCAAAAGCCAGCCAAGCAGCAGGAGGTCCACTTGCTCGGCTCTGGCCCTGTATGTGCCAGCTCAGACCGCACAGAGATCACCAGTCCTGGTGCTATCTCCTCTGAAGACAGGAGGGCGAGGCAGGAGCTGCCAGCAGCCACCCTGAGCTGCTCCCTACACTGCTGTCCCCGAAAACCTGTTCTATGTGAAGGGTGCAAAGGAGTGTGCTGGCCCACACGTGCCTGGCACCTTGACCTCATGTCACTAGTAGGACCATTGGAACTGGTGGTGTCCCCTGTGATGGAGCCAGTGCTGTGGAGGTGGCAGGGAGCCTCTTGCGAGGCCAGTGCCCTGAGCTCCTCTTGGGTGGTGGGGCAGGGAGCCCCTCGGGAGGCTGGTGCTCTGGGGGCCCTCTAGGGCAGGGTGGCAGGGAGCCTCTTGGGTGCACTGACCGCCCCCCCCGTCCATGGGATGGAAAGAGGGCCTACACCGCATGGGGTGCTGCAGAGCAGGCAGCATATGGCCACTGTCCCCAGAACTGTCCAGCCCTTGGGTATCCATAATGTGCCACTGAGGACAGCCTGGGGCCTCTGGAACACAACCTGTCAAACCTGCCCAGCCCAGGCTCCCCAGGTGTGTTCCTCGGGTGCCCAGTGCAGATGGCTCCTGCCTGTGCCAAGTGGCCTGCGCTCTGTGGTCAGCATAGTCAGGCAGTCCACCCATGGCAAAGCCCTAAGCCCAGCCTGACCACACCCAGGGAGGCCACAGAGCCCCATGCTGCCCTCCAGCAGGAAGAGTCCCAAATGCCAGAGCCTTTCACTGGTTTCCAGGGTCCACCCCTGCTCCAGTCATCAGTGAGGGGGCAGGGGGAAGGGGTGCAGGGCTTACCTTGTCGTCCACGCCGCTTTCACTGTCACACTGCAGGGACAGAGAGAGAAGTGAGTCAAGACCTTCTTACCACCTGGGCACAGGCAGCAGGGCATGTAGTGGGTGTCCCTGGCCGCATCCCAGCTGAGCTCCATGCTCAAGTGCAGGAGAGGCTGGGCAGGAGAGGTGATGGTGATGGTGGCCCCAACAATAGGGAGAAACTGGCCTGGCTCTCCTCAGGTGGGCAGGGCTTGGACCCCACAGAGAAGGCTCCAGTGGCTGGCACCCCTCTGCAGACATGGGCCCTGAGTGCGGCATGGCCATCCCCACAGATGGCTCATTCCCTGGCAATGGCTACAGGCCTCCACTCCAGAGGCACTTGAAGGCCTGGCAATCCAGGTATACAAGGTGTGCTACACGACCAGGAGCCCACACCTCATCCTGGTCTGAGCTTCAGAATTTGTCCGGTGGCCCCAGCACCCCAGCTCCCCAGCTCCTCCTGGCAGGAGTGGCCAAGGCCAGGGTGGGATGCACATGTGGCTGGCTCAGCAGTCAGCATGGGATTGTTATGATCCAGAAAATACGTCTTTGTTTTCCATTTTCAGTAAAAGAGCTTTGAAAAGCTGGAGAAACAGTGCAATTTCCCTAAAAGAATAAAAAGCAGAAACCCTCCTCAGGCAGCATGTTCATGTGCTCGTATTGAGCAAGTCACCCCTCTTGGCCTCTGCAGATGTGGAGGGTCCCAGGCTCCAGCGGTGTGCATGGCAAGGGGTGCGTGTGTGCCTGTACTTGGTAGGTACAGGCTCCACATGCAGCCACACACTTTCAACCTGGTACTTGGCCCTTTATGAAAAGGTGCTTTCCCAGCCACTTGCTGGCTTGGGGACACATGATGTACAAGGCCAGCTGATGGTGGGTGGGACCTCAAGCAGCAGGTACAGGCATGCAAGGGAACTGCTGAGGCTGGTGGGATTTGCACCTGCAGCCTGTGGACCACCTGCTGCCCAGGGCAGGGCAGAGGTGTGCCAGACCCCTTCCCAGAGCTCTCTGGTGAGGCCTTGCTGCGCCTATCCATAGGGACTGTGAGCGCAGGTCCAGGCTTGTTGAGGGCCAGCTGGGCCCTAAGGCCCATCTCTCAGGCAGGTGGGCAGGATTCAGCCAGGGTGCATGGCGAGGCCCCCCGCTCAGGGAGGAGCTGCAATGTGCCACTGCCTAGGCCCAGTCAGGAGAGAGTACAAGGACATGGGTGGGGACGGGGCTATCCAGACACTGGCTCATGGGGAACAGAAGGAAAGTGGAAGGGCAGGGTGGGAGAGGAGAGGCAGGATACCCCTGGCCATGGCCACACCAGTGCTGTGGGAAAAGGGGGAGCCAGGGAGAAGGGTGGGCAGGAGCATGGCCCTGGGGAGCTGTCTGTTGCTCCCTCTGGTCCTGCAGCCTGGGCTGTTAGGGATTCCTTCGGGGCTGCACCTGCTCACTAAGTGTAGAGCCCTCAAGCCAGGAACTGCAATCCCACTAAATGGTTAGGGTGTGGGGGTGGAGGATTGGCCTCCTGGGTGGCAGGCCTGCCACTTGGGGCCATATGGCTCTGCCCAGGCCTGGGGAAGGACTTTCCAAGCCTATCCTCTACTCCTGTCCCAGCCCCCAGAGCCCTGCAGGACCCTGGCTACAGTTTAACTATCCAGTGTCAAGTGAGAGAGAGCCTTCCAGACAGCAGAGGAGGATGGCAGCCAAGATCCCACAGCTGCCAAACAGCACCCCACTATCGCCAGGCATGGTAAGGCTGTGGCAGACCTGAGCTAGTTGGGATCCAGCGTGACGGTTCATCAGGGGTCAGGGAGGAAAAGGTCACATCTGCTTCTGGGAGCGGCCTGAGCAAGGCATACAGGGCTGAGGCTGGGCTTGGCAACCCTGGGGGGTCTCCCCTGGTGTAGGCATGGACAGGCCTCAAGCCCATGGGGAAGTTGCCCAGACATCAGCTTGGGAGCACAGGGTGGCTCCGATGTTGCCCTACCACCTCTGCTGTGCAGCCTTGGGCAAGTCCTTTGCCCTTTCTGTGTCTTAGTTCATGCTTCTACAAAACAGAGACAAACAGCATAGGTTAGAGGACTTGGCCTCCATCACCCAAGCTCCCCATTCCCCTTCTAGACCTCTGGTCAGCAGTCTGCAGGTGTGGGATCTGCTCATCACCCCCGCAGACTGAGATAGAAGGTAGTGTGGCTGGTAGGAGGTCACAGAAACACACTGTTTTCTTCTCCCGGCATGAATGTGAACTCCAATTGCAGCCTCCCGGCAGTGCTCAGAAGAGGAGCACCTGTTCCTGAGCACAGGCCGGTCTCCCCCGCTACAGCACCCGTGCCGTGCCACTGTGGGGTCTTGCTGCAGGGCGTGGGCAAAGACTCCCAATAACACTGGCCCTGTGGAGGCCCGATCAGCTGCCTAAGCACCGTGATAAAAGGGACACCCAGAGTTGAGGTAGGGTGGAGCTGCTAGGCACCTGGGGCCACAGCCCCATGAAGTGCACACATATGTACTCTTGCTGCTGTGGGCATGCTGGGCTTGCACACCTGTGTGCTGCAGCACACGGGGCACTTCCTGGTGGCAGAGTCCTGAGCTGTGTGCAGCCACACTCTGGACACTCCCACGCTGTTCTGTCCTGCTGTGTGGTCAGCAGCAGGCCTGATGACTGCTGGCTCCTGCCTTCTACAGTTACTACCATGCCATGGGGCTTCCTCGTTCTCTGCCGATGGCAGGGTGCTCACCTCATTTGTGTCATGCACGCTCAGCTGATCAAGAGCCCACCAAGAGCAGGAGGTGGCGCAGGGTGGCTGAGGGTAGCCTAGTGAGGCAGTGAGCGGAGCTGAACCAGGTCATGCTGAAAGGCCACATTGTCCTTCCACCTCCACCTTGGCCACGTGACTGGGACTGCCACGCAGCAGGGCCTTCAGTGGGCTCTTTCCCCTCCTCAGGATGGCCAGAGCACTAACAGGGCATGGTGAGGTCGGGGACCACATAATTTGCTCCACACAGCTAGAGCATCAGCTGCACCCTCCCAACTGGCGATCTAGGGAGACAGGTGACCTGCTGCTGCCCTCACTCACAGGAAAAGGCCCTCGGTGCCCCCAGCTGGAGGCCCTGGAGGCTCACTGGCTCCCAGCAGCCTCATGGCTGGGCAGCTGGGCTGAGGCCGGAAGTGCAGCCACCCGATCTGCACGCTCACATGGTACTGGCCCATCTCAGAGAGCAGGGGTCACTGGGAGGCTCAGGGACTCACTGGGCCCTGCCTGGGAACAGCTCTGGGTCTTGAGATGCAGGGTGAGGAGGGAGCCCTCTTGAGACCCAGTGCTGCCCCTAGATGGGGCAGGTGCCCTGCACAGCCCTTCCCAGGGAGAACCCCCACCCAGGAGGCAGTGCTGGAACCCAGCAGACACCAGGCAGGGACTAGGAGGGGCCCAACAGGATGGCTCTCCTGGATAAGGGTGAGGAGGCAGCTCTGCTGCCAGGTTCCCCTAAGGGACAAGCGGGATTCCCTGGGCTCCAGACTCCAGCCATCCGCCTCTTGTGCGTCCATGTGGTGACATCCAGACTCTGACTCCAAGGGCAAGACCAGGTGCAAGAGGCAGTGAGGGGCAAGCGAGGGACATAGAGGGGGGATGTGGTGAGGGACGGTGGGCAGGGTGGACGGAGGGGCATGTGGCCAGAGGGAGGGGAAGAGGCAGCTGGCCAAGGCCAGGCAGCCACTGAGAGCCATCAAAGGGACAGCCCATGGTGGCTTGGCAGGATGGCTCTACTGATGGCAGGAGGGATGAGAGCCCAGTAAGGGAGCTGGGGTGGGACATCTAAGGACAACCCACAGGATCTGCTGATGGACCAGACAGCAACTCAGGCAATGAAGCACAGCAACTGAGGGGAGGGAGAAGCTGAGGGAGGGGAGAGGACAGGGAAAGAAGCTGCACAGGCAGCTCAGCTGCCTGAGGTGGGGCTGGGGCCGGACTGGGTAAGCAGGGCCATGGGGGAGGTGCTGGCCCTGACCTCGGCCTGCCCCTCCTTCCCTTGCCCAGAGAGGGGAGGCTGGAAGGACAGGCCACCCAGGAAGTAGTCTCTCCTATTTGCTGGGGATGGTGGCTGGCAGGTGGAGGGAGGGGGCAGTGGTTGCCACATGCCTCACTGAGTTGCTGACAGGGAAACTGAGGCAAGAGGGTGGGGTTAGCCCCCAGCACAGGGGTGGTGGCTGAGCAGGTCTGAGCCCTGGGTCAGACCCTGTGTAAGGTGACCCCTGAGTGTGCCACATGGGACCCTCAGGGTAGCGCCCGCTCATGTACCCTCAGAATGGCGCCGTCCTTTGCCTAGCTGGTCCACTTTTCAGGAGTGCTTACTTAGGCTTTAAAGCAAAATGAAGCGATAATTACCCAATTAATGAGCAATTAAGTGGCAGCCCCGTATCCCTGGGTAGGCTGACACCAGGGGACTGAGCAATGTGCCCGCGGCCTGCTAGTCCTCACCACAGTGGAGGCCTTGTCATAGGCTGACTGGTCTTCAGGGTGGTCTCTGCTGGGCACCTCAGCTCACAGATGGGCACAGAAGTGGGGGTGTGAAGGTGAAACCCTGGGGAGGAGGCAGGCCAGCCTGGAAAGGGCCCCCTACCCCTCAACCGCAGACCACTTGGAGAACAGGTGGGGATGCTTGCCCTGTGCCCCCAAAACCCCCATCCCAGACGTAGGTCTGGCCCTCCCTGACCTCTAGAAGTCCTGCCCCATGGTGTCCTGCAGTGACCTGCCAGCCCCATACCTCTGAGAACAGGATCCTGCTCTCTAGTCACAGAGCCTCACAGGGACGCATGAGCAGAGTGGGAGCCTTTGTGTGCCCACACCCCAAGCAGGGTCCCCGGCACAGGACTGTCCTTGGAGTGTTCCTGAATGTCACAGGTTGGGGCAGTGGGGAAGCAGTGCTATAAGAATGCACAGCTAGCACCACACAATTCTGGATTGCTCTGTGGCATTCACAGAACTGAAAACCTGCTTGGGATCACCTAGGCCTCAAACCAACTCTGAAAATTACTGAAAACTACTTTCAGCTGTGTCTGATCACAAGCGCCTAGGTCACGTCCACCTGGACTATGCGGGACACTGGCTGGAGCCGTGGGACAGAAACAAATGTCATAGACCTGCCAGGCTGGGCGAGCAGCATGGGGTGGCCCAAGTGGAGCCATGGGTGTCGGCAGCAGTGGGGCCCCAGCTCTCTGTTGTGCTGGGGCTGGGCTGGAGGCTATGCTGCTGGCCGGGAATCTTGGTCCATCCCCACTCTCAGCCTCCTGCTGTGCAGTCCTGTCGCCCTGACCACTGCTGCACCGTCTTCGGCCATGTGTGTCCCTGCTTTCAGGACAGGGTGGGAAAGTGGCGAGGAGGCTGTGCCCAGGCAGATGCCTGCACCCGCTTCCCTAAATGGCAGGCACGGTGGCCTCGTCTCTGCCCAGAGCTCACTGTGCTCCCTGCAGTCCAGTACAATGAGGAAGGTCTCAGGGGGTGGCTTGCAGCACAAGCCCAGGCCTTGCAAACATCAGGGTATGTCCACCATGGCACCCTGCTCCTTCCAATCGGGGACTTGTATACGGCCCCAAGGAACAGGGAAGTAGGGCGGGGTGGGCTCCTCCACGGGCTCTCAGCTCCCAGCCACTCAAAAAGCACAATGCTGTACACTGGGAGGGTTCCAGAACTATGGTGTGGCTGGCCAGGCTGTAGGATGCTGGCCCACGTGTGGGCTCCTTCTGTAGCAGCCCAACAGGGAGGCGCTGGGCCTGGGGATTCAGCAGGGGCCAAGTGCACCACTGCCAGGGAGGGCAGGGAAGGTCTCCCTCCTGGCACTCCTCTCCTCCAGGGTACAGCAGGGCAGAGAACACAACCTGGGGGCCAGCTTCTCCTTAGGTGGATGGAACACAACCCCTTTCCCATGCCCAGTCCACATGATCTACAGACTCCCAGCCCTCCCTCCTGGCATCAGCTTAGCAAGGCACAAGCTTCTTAGCTAGAGCCAGGAGGTTTGGGGAGTTTCGGAGTTCCGCCCAGGGACAGGCAGAAGGCAGCACTCAGAGGCCAGGCCCAGGGCTTGGGGCTCCCAAATGCTCCATGTTGGCTCTCCAGGCCCTGAGCAGAGTCCTGCTCCCCACCAGCAGCCTCTCTGGGGTGCTCCAGCAAGTTCAGGGACCACAGGGTTTGACCCAGGCACTCAGTTTGGGTCTGGGGACAGGCAGTAAGAGTAGGGGGCACCTGTGGGGTGCAGGGTGCTTTCTGAGATGGTGGTGCCTGGGCTCAGCACCCTTTCCTGCCCAACTGGGTGGGGTGGTGATCAGCATGCAGCTGCATGGGGGCTGCTCAAGCACCTCCCCTTGCCATGGGTTCTGCCTATGGACCCTGGCCGCCCAGCCACCTGCCCACATGGACCTCCAGTGGATGCCCACATCGGAGGACTGAGGCCCAACTGTGAGCCAGCCCTGAGCATCACACATGCTACTGGCCTTGGGGACCCTGGGGCCCAGGTGCTGTGGTGCAGCTGCAAGTGGCCAGCTGTGTCCACTGTAATTCCAGACCTGCAACTTCTGAGCTTAGTGAAGCTGTGATGTTGCTGTTCAGGGCCATCTGTGGTGCTGCTTCTGATGCAGGCATGCCATTATGCCTGTGACTGGGGGTGGCGGGGGGCCCCACCCGGCATGCCCAGTTGCAGGGGCCCAGTGCAGAGGCACTAGCCCTGCCCATGCCTCCTGTCCTAGGGTGGAGGAGACAGTGGGATAGACACAGCTCCACAACCCCTCGATGACACCCGTGCGGGGCACTGGGTGGGGAGCAGGCTCTTGGGGAGAGTGGAGGTTTCCAAAGGCTTTCAGAGGTGATCCAGCTCATCAGCTAACTATGCCCCAAGTGGGGGGCAGTCGGGACCATGGTGAGCCTGGGCTGATCCCTTGCCAGGTTCTCTGTAGTGGCCTCACCTCCCAGGGCACCCCCGGCCTCCTTCCTGGCTGCCCAGCTCCAGGTGAGGCAGGTGCTGCTTCTTCCTCCTTAAACAAACCTGGCCGGGACCCGGCACTGTGTCCAAGTCAGAGCTTTCTCTGGGCCCTAGTGGCTAACTGGGACCACACCTCCCACAGCCTCTACCCCTCACTCACCCAGCTCCCACCTGCTCTGAAGCCCCACCCCTCTAGTTGGGCGTTCTAAGCCAGGCCTGTACCTGCGCCCACACTGCCACATTCACCACCTCCACCATAGCAGCTGCTCATGGCTTGGTCACCATCTCTGTGTGACTAAAGCACATGCACATCTCCAGCCAAGATGACAGGCCACAGGAGACACTTGGCCATCATGGCTGAGGGGGAGGGGTGAAGGAACAGACTGATTTCCTATCTGTGGGCACAAGACACACCCTGGCCACAGGGAGGGCAGGCCGCGAGGAGGTCCCAGAGGTATGGGTAGCACTCTTAGGCACAGAGTAGGAGTGCTCAGTCAGAGCACAGGATGGCAGGGGCCCTGGGAGTCTCTGGGCAGAGCTGCCATGTGGAGGACTCCAGTAAGGCTGGGCCTCATCCAGAGCGCAGGGGTGGGCTAGCCATTGAGTACTGCCTGAGGGTCCCAGCTGGGCAGGCTCCAGGCTCTGCTGGGTCTCTCCCTGCAGGAGCTCTGGCCAGCTCTGACCCCAGCAGCTGTCTAGGGCTTCTTTTCTCTTGTATAAATGAAGCCCCAGCCCTGCTCCACAGGAGGCCGATCATCATGCTCTTGGTTGTACGAAACCAAATTAAGAAAATTAGTTTCTAACTAATTTCATGGGATTGATAAACACCTGAAGGTGTGCTGCGGAGGCCATACCAAGCTTCTGGGACGCATGCTACTGAGGACGAGCAGTAATTGCAGATCTGCTGGGCATAAATTCTGCAAAATTGACTTATTTTAAAATATGGTCTGCAAAACCAGGTTGGCAGATAAATGCCCATGACACTTGGGGCAGGGATGCATGGGGAGGGGCAGGCCACATGGTGTGTTCCACATCAGTAAGTACCCAGCTGCCCAAGAAGCTGATGGCTCTCTTGTGACGCCATGTGCAGATGCAGCACTGCAACATTTACTCAGGCACAAAGCGTGCATATGGCAGTCCTGTGGGACACCTGCAGCAGACATGGGCCAACACACAGGTGCACACAGAGGCCACCCAAGAGCTCACACAAGGACCCACCCACTCACACATGACAGCCAACTTGGTACACAGTGTAGGAGGCACTTGTGGAGCTGACACAGGACTGGGCCACAGTTACCCTCAACCTGCCCGCCTGACGTGAGCTCACTGCACTTTGCAGCTCCTGCCCAGGTCCCTGCCTCCTCTCAGCCCCTCTGCTACACACAGGTGGCTCCTGCCCCTCCTCCGGTCTGGACACTCTGGTCTTGGCCTGGCTCCACCTGGGGACTGTTGGGGGCCACCCCAACCACACCTTTACACATCAGGGTCTGGCGTCCGCACATGGGGCCATCTGTAGACCTTGGGGCCCTCTGGGCTGGCTGCTCAGACAGGCACCCACAGTCATTCAGCAAGCCACCACCTGTCGCTGACACACAAGGGCTGTGGGGTCAGGCTCTGAGCAGCTGCCAGTTAGTTACAGCTTTTCAGAAACCACTAAGAAGGTGACGTGGGAGGAGAAGGTCTGAGAGGCAAGCGGGGATCTGGGAGCAGGACACTCTGGCCACCTGCGGCTCGGGAGCTGTGGCAGCGAGCCCCATGTCCTGGTTCCTGTGAGCACAGAACTTGCCCTCACCCTGAGCTGTGGCCACTGGCGGGACCCTGGCTTGAGGTTCCAGTGATGTGATTGCCCATGTGTCAAGGCCTCTGCTCCAGGCACCCAGCACTCTGCCTGCCCACGAGAACCCAGCAGTGGCCCTGGAAACCTGGGCACGGTGATGTGGCTCAGAGTTGGTCCCTCTGCCCAAGGGCCCCAGACTAGGGATGGCTGGCTGCACTTCAATCACCTCAGCCTGTCCTGGTGAAGGCCCGCAGCTCTTCCTGCTGTCCCTGCTGATCTGCATGAGCTGCAACTGATGGCCACTGGGGCCACCACCACAGTGGGGCCTGATGTGTGTTCACACTGTGCCCCAGGTCTGCTCAGCCTTGACCACACCTGCTCACTGAGCTGTGGCACATGGGGACATAGCTGACCACAGCCCCGCTCACTGGAGCTATGACATGGACATGGGTGACCACAGTCTTGCCCACTGGAGACGGGACATGGACATGACTGACCACTGCCCGCTCACTGGAGATGTGACACGGACATGGCTGACCACAGCCTGCTCATTGGAGCTTGGGACCATAGTGCTGGTCACTGCCATCTTGCTCTCTAGGTCCAGCAAAAGCCTAGCAGGGAGAGGTGGGAAGCAGAGGCTCTCGGTGCTCGGCGCCAATAAGCATCTAATGGGTTAATCTCACACCCCATAAAAGCCACTGTGATTGAGAGGGCAGGCATGGCCTGTGGCTGGCAGTTAATCAGGGTGCAGGGATGAGGCGGGTGGAGCGGAGCCCGGACTTCCCATGCGCCCAGCTGGCCATAACTGGAGATGGCTTTTGTGGAGCTCTGGGTTTTATGATATTACTAATGCTCCTCCTGATACTTCAGGGAGAATGACATGAGAGGTGCAGGGCTGCTGCTGAGAGAATGCAGTGCCCTGTGGGAGGCACCGCCAGCTTGCCACGTGGCAAGGGCAGTGCTGACCTCGCCCCAGGTCATCCCTGCTGTTGCTCCAGTGGGGCTGGGATGGTGGCCACCAGGGCAGACCTGCGTCCCCAGAAGCACACGGTGTGCTCTTGGTGGTCACAGGTGCACCTCACACCACACACCACCTCCCTGCCCTCAGCGCCCAGCCTTCATTCAGGTGCTTTGGCCAGGCCAATGGAGGTAAAGAGGGCCAGGGCACTGGAGAACAGCTGCCCCCTCCAAGGCTCTAAGGGCATCTTTGGTACCAAACACAGCCCAGGTCCCCAGCTGGACCCCACAAGTGTTCTGCCCGCTCTACAAGCGGTGGCCTGGGTCACACTTGCCTGATGCACCTGTGCAGGCTGAACACACTGGGGCTCCCAGAGAGGCCCTGGACGCAGCAGCCCTCACTCTGAACTTCGGCCCAGGGGCATCCTACCCTTCACCCAACCCCATCCTAAGGCCAGAGCAGCCAGGGCTCTTGGACAGACCCCAGAGCGGTGGGGCCTGTGGTGTGGGGGCTGCTGGGCAGCTGTGCTAGGTGTGGGCTCTGTGGCAGGGAGGAGGAAGAAGACTTACGGAGTAGCCTCTCCCGGACGCGGCCTGTGCTGAACTCTGCGGGAGGAAGAAAGGAGGATGGTCAGTAGCGGCTGCAGAGCCTCTGCCCAGGCCCACCGCCTCCTAGGCCCATAGAACCTCCCGGGGAGGGCCACAAGACCTTGGCTGCAGAGCCGTGTGCTGGCCCATCCTGTGCAGGAGTCGCTGCAGGGGCCCTCCCAGGAGCAGCAGGCCCTCTTTGGGCTGGAATGGGCACCACGGCCCCATCAGGCAGAGTATCGGGTACCCCCGTGGCCCCTTCAAGCTGCCAAGTCTCCCACAAACTTCCCAGGGACTGTGCCGTACACCATTCCTGACTGCCTATAGCAGAGGCCAAGGCAGGAAGGCAGAAGGGGGCTCAGAGCTGCTGCATATGGGGGCATGGGTGGCTGGGTCCCTGGGTGGGGCAGAGTGGGGAGGCCAGGGGAAGGGAATAGATCGGGATCAGCATAGGGGAGTGGGACAAAGGCCTGGCTGTAGCACCCCTCCACTCCCCTGCCCCCAGACCCTCACCTGCAGTATGGGGAGGAGACTCCCTCCCCTTCCCCAGACAGCCTGACCCACTGCTGATGGGGTGCTAAGTGACTCCTAAGCTGTTAGGCTCAGGCCATGCTGTCTCCACTCACCAGCAGCCCCAGCTGCAGCCCACTGCCCATCCAGTGGCAGCGAGACGGGGTGCCTGGCAACTATGCTGCCCTCTGCGCCAGCAGGGCAGCCCCAGGCCCCACGAAAACATAATGAGACACACCATCTGATTTGGTCCTGCCACCTGTGGCCACTTTAGGAGCCAGGGCAGGAGTGTCCATGGTCACTCTGAGCCCCCAATCCAGGGTGGTGGCCCCTCTGCCTCATCCCCAGGTCCTGGCTGGGACTCAACCCCATCACTGATGGAATCCACACCTGAATCCCAGCCTGGGGGATTCGGGCCACCCTGGCTGCACCCACCAAGCCATCCCTGAGCTGGCTCCAGTCCCCTTGCACCTGAACCTCTGGGACGCTGGAGGATCGTTCCCAGCCCAGGCCTTGTATCCACAGTCCATGCAGTGTATGTGAGGCACTCAGGACCTGGCCAGGAGGCTTGGCTGCCACCCAGATGGTTCATCCTAGACACCTTGGCCTTGAGGATGTACCCAGAGCATGTGCTAAGGCATCTAGAGTTGCACCCACCTGCATGACCCTCTTCTGTTGCTACTCACAGGTTTCCCATATGGATAAGGCATCCAGCCTGCCCATCCCATCCCTGTGGCCACATGGGTGCTGGGATGGTTAGTTTGCTATTCCTAACTATCCCCCCTGCAGAATTTCTTGTGGGGGCATCCTCTTGTGGGGATGTCCTAACTAATAATAACTGCCAGAGCAGGCTGAAGTGGTGGCTCAGCAGTTGGAGTGCTTGCCTGGCATGTGCAAGGACCTGAATTCGAACTCTAGCACCACATACACATCTAGATGTCAGAGAAACTAATAATCAGGTGAAAAAATAAATAAAATTGATTTTCTCTTTCTCTCTTTGGTTCTATCTTTAAAAAATAATAATAGTAACAATAACTGTCAGCTGCTAGCCCTGAGCCTCCCTGTGAACAGTGAACCCAGGGGTAGAACTGGGGCACTCACGTCACTGAGTTGGTCCTGGGGGCTGCTCTGATGGGAGCTGGTGGCTTCAAGGACACTGTCTTCATCACTGTTGTGGTCACCCCCTCTGGAAAAGGCGATCTTCAACTAGGGACAGGGAGAGAGAGTCTCAGGCCAACAGACACCTGACCCCATTTGCAGCAGGGCCAAGCCCTGGCATCTGATCTGGGGACCTAAACCCCAGCCCAGGGACCTCCCAGTCATGGACTGGCTGGGTGAAGGGGTGCCTCTTCCTGAGCTGCAGGCCTGGGGTCCATGCCAGTGTAGGCCTTGCCTTGCTGGCCCTAGCAGCCCTGAGGCAAAACCACATCGTCCCCTTCACACAGAAGAAAACCCAAGGCCCCGAGGGGCAAGAGCCCAGGCAGGGACTCAGCCATAGCCTGTGCTGGACAACTCTGTCTGGAGAGAGTTCCACAGAGCACAAAGGTGAGGGAGGTAAGTGGCAGTCCTGGGAGGCCCAGCCATGTCAGGGACACCTCCTTGCCCAGCCAGCATTCACAGCCTCCCTGGGCCTGCTCGCAGAGGCTGGCTGGGTGTCCAGAGTATCCCAACACCTTGCAATGCAGGTGGTGGGTCTCGTTGTGAACACCGAGGTGAGAGATCTCGGCCCATGTGCAGGATGGTGTATGTGGTGCCATGCTACAACTCCACACAGCCTGGAGACCTATCCTGGGCCAGTCACAGTGGCTCAGGTAGGCTAGAGACCCCACGGACTGGGCCACAAGTACCCCCAACAGCCACAGGCCTCCAGAGCCCTTTCCTTGTGTGACTGACATGGAACCTGTCTCAGTTCACAGCCAGACAGCCACACAGGGGCCTCAGTAGGATGGGTCCACACAGGGCTGACTGCAGCTCAGTTTGGGCCAGCATCCACTAGGGTCCTATCACCAGCAGGGCTGTGCCACGTGGGGCATCTCCCTATGCTCTGGAGCCAGGCTCCGGGGCCTTCCTGTCACCTGCCCCACGGACTGCACCCTGCCTGCAGTCACTTCCCACCCTGCACCCTAACTCCTCCAGGGTTCTAAGGGGGCTCCTGGACACATGCAGCACCGTCCAGGGAGCCTGCTGGGAGGTTTCCAGGCTCTACTCCCCTGGCACACTGCTGGGTCCTGGGAGAGGACTGAGGCAGCACTAAGCTCCAGTCATCACCCTCTGAGCGCTGTACTCACTGCTGGGGACGGCAGCTCAGGGTGGGCACAGGGCTGGCACCTGACCAAGGACAGAAAAGCTGCACCAGACACTGCATGGCAAAAAGGCCTGGTGCAGGGTCACCAAGTACAGGTGCACTAGGACACCCAGCCATGGAAGGGGAGCAAGGGCTGACGTGCACACCCATGGCAGTGCCATCAGGACACTCAGCCATGGAGGGGGAGCAAGGGCTGATGAGTACACCCACAACAGTGCCATCAAGAGGCAGGCCACCACCATCTGTTCCACACCCGCACACAGAAGCCACAAGGAGCACCACAGTGAATGCTTTACCTGGACCCTACCATGCAGGATAGGGTGGGTTTCAGTCTGTCCTTGGGTGGCTAATTTTAGCTCTGAAAGATTCATTTTCTGGGAACCCCATACAGTTGAGTCCTGTGTCCTGGGAACCACCCCAATGCTAACACATGGACCACTGGTCACCTACTTTTGTCACCAGGCAGTTGTCCCTGCCTGCTTCTTAGCTGCTCAGAGAAGTTGCCTGTGAGCTATGCCAGAGACCAAGGGTACCATGCTTCCATCTTTAGCAGGGGCAGAGGGGCAAGCGAGAGTCTCTGGGCCTCTTTGTTCATGTCTAGTGCTAGAGGGTGTCCTTTTAGCCTGGGAAGTTAAGTTAGGGAGCCCCTGTACCTATGCACATCCTTGAACCTTGGACCCAGACACTTGTCCATTCACCCATCCAACAGCCCCACTTGCCCACCCAAGCAACCAACCAGTCAGCCAACAAATCAACCAGCAGGCCAGCCAACCAACCAGCAAGCTAGCCATCCATCCATCCATCCATCCATCCATCCATCCATCCACCCAAACATTCATCCATCCATCCACCCAAACATCCATCCAATCCATCCACCCACCCAGCCAGCATTCAGCGTTCCTACATGCTGGGTAGTGACTAAGATAGACATGTCCCCATCCTCCTCAAGCCTATGAAGAAACATCTCCAGTAACTATGAAAGGACAACATGGCTGGGTATAGGGGCCATGCCTGTGATCCCAGCAACTCAAGAGGCTAAGGCAGGAGAATCTCAAGTTCAAGGCCAGCCTGGGCAACTTAGTAAGACCCTGTCCCAGAATAGAAAATATAAAAAGGGTTGAGGTTACAGCTCACTGGCAGAACAGCTCTGGGTTCAATCCCCAGTAATGGTAGGGGGTATAGTACATGGTGCTGAGGAGAAGAAAATAGCCAAGAGAGAGGGGTCACCAGGAAGGGTCCCTCTGAAGGGCCCATGGCAGGCCCAGGCCGTATGCTCTGCTCAGCACCTGATCTGTTCCGAGACATGATCACAACAAGGACCACTGCTGGTCCACCCAAGACTGGGGCAGTATACATGCAGCCCAGAGCTCCTGGGCTGGTCCAGGTGAGGTGTCAGGGCAGGGCTGGGTCCACATACCTGAAGGCTCACCCCTGCAATGGGTCTGCTGGACCACAGTGCAGAAGCCTCAGGGACCCAGGAGGTCTGTACTTGGCAGGGCACAGGGCCAACAGGCTGCCTCAGCCCCCCTCTGAGGGACAGGCATGTCCCTTCCACCCAGCAGAGGAATTCTCCCATACACATGGTGCCCTCAGCTCAGGCAACCTGGGAGCTGTGCTCCAGCCTCCACCTGAAAACAGGAGTCCCACAAGGGGTTCCCAGCCCGTCCTGTAGAGTCCCTCTTGGGTTTCTGAGGTCATGTCCCAGCTCTGTGGCCTCATCTAGCCCCACACAGGGAGGGTGGGGTCTGGACACCCTCTTCCAGGAGCCTGACCTCTGCCACATGCTCTGTGCTGGCAGAGGGTCCAGTGGGCCCTGGCTCTGGCACAGCAAGCATCTGACTCAGGCCCTGCTCCTCTACCCTGGCAGGTGGGGCCCAGGATAGGCCTCCCCAGGCTCCTGCAGGTGTCCAAGAGAGGTTGTTAACCCAAGAACCCTCCTGTGTGAAGGGCCATGGTGCCTGCAACGTCCCTGTGAGAGGTTCAATGGAAATAGTGAACAAATGAGGGCAGGAGAGGGTGTGGCCATAGGGAAGTTTCCATGAGCCTTGGAGTCTGTCCTGTGCCCATGTTTCTGTAGGTCTGCATTGCTCTTTACCTCAAACCTGACAGGCAACATCCACACCAGGGGCCTCGCTGGTTGGTACTTGTGGGCTCCCGTGCCCAGGGAACCCCAGGTCCAAGAGCCTCAGCATTGACTCTTCATGAAGCCTCCCAGCATGGGGCCAAGGTGGAAAGAAGTTTGGGGAGGGGTGGAAGGGTCCTGGGGATATACAGAGGGAGGGGGAGGAACACAGCAGGGACTCAAGACACTGGAAGTCAGGAGGCCTCTGGAGAGAGGCCAGAGCTCTTCCTGTGAACCCCAGGCCTGCAAAGTGATTCCAATAGGCCCTCTCTGTGACAGTCCCATGGCCCAGCCACATCCCAACCCACAGAGCTCAGTGGGGCAGTGGAGACCCAGGCCGCATCCCCCCACCCCCCAGCAGCCTCAACCAGCCCAGTACACGGGAGGGACACAGAAACTATACCAGGCTAACAGGGACCTATGCCCAGACCTAGTGTCAATCATCTTCCTGT